>ML424463.1:0-96865 GCA_005239525.1 Nicotiana knightiana | reverse complement strand
CAGGTGCGGTCATTTGACCGCATGTGCGACCCAGGGCTTTTAGTGAGTTTTCACACCTGCGATGGAATTTTTGCAAGTGCAGCACCGCAGGTGCGGTCCCATGGCCGCAGGTGCGGATATTGCTAGGAAATTATATCAGATCCGAGAATTTATGTTATTTTCACCATTTTCGAATTGGAGTGCTCAGGAGAGGCGATTTTTGGAGGCTTTTGCACCTAAGTAACTTGGGTAAGCGATTTCTATCCATTATAGATCAATTTCCATGATTCTAATCTTAAATCCATGCTTTAATTTCGAAAATTTTGGGTGGCAAATGGGAAAAATGGGATGAACTTCATAGACCAAATTATTGAGTTTTGATTGGGTTTTTGACCTCCGATTTGAGAGATTTTCATATGTTTAGACTCGTGAGTGAATGCGTGTCCAGAAAATATAATTTTTACCCGATTCTAAGACGTGGGCCCAGGGAACTTTTTGGGCGAATTTCCTAATTTTGCGTATTAGCTTCGGACTTATTAATTATTTTTTTTCCTTGTGATGGTATTTACTCTATGCAATCAAAATTGTCTAGATTTGGGCCACCCAGAGTTGGTTACTCGTGGCAAGAGTGTGGTACTGAGTTGATTAGCGTAGTCAAGGTAAGTATCTTGCCTAACCTTGTGTGGAGGAACTACCCCTTAGGATTGAGTCTTTTATGTTGATTTTACTCTGCGTACGCGAGGCAAAAAGTGTGTACTCAAACTTATTTGCAAATAGATTTCCCTTTAGGAATTTTGGGTCTTTATGTTCCCCGTATACGAATTGAACTTATTATTTCTGAGTTCCTGATTTCTAGTCTCATCTCTTCATGTTCAAGTTAGAAGTACTTGCCTAGAATTCCTTGTTTCTTATATGATCTTAATTGATTTAAATGAAGACTTTGTTTTTCCTACCGTTATGCTATGTGACTAGAACTAGTATAATCTCGCTCTATAAATGTCTAACAAGAAATTGGAATATCTATATGCTGGTCAAGAATTTCCGTGAGTCGTACATTGTGATCTAAATTATTTTTCCTCTTAAGTACTACTTAGGTTTAATTGATTACCGCCCATGTTAATGGCATTCTTTGATGCTGCCTATTTACTGAGCATTTTTCAAATTGAGTTTATTAGGTGAAGCAAAAATTCTAAGTGAGATTGGTTATAGCTGATTCTCTTGCTGGGATGATTTGGTTTCTTGGTTGCGAACATGAATGTATAGAATTGTTGCTATATTTGTCTTGTCTTCCCCTCGTTATGTTGTTCTCTCTTTGTGCTTGGCATTCCTCTCAGTGGCTACTTCTTATGAGCGAGTTGTTACTACTTTTGTGATTTAAGTCTTTGTATTGATTTGCTCATCGCACTTTGTATTCGGTCCTATTTGCTTTTGCACCGGTTGTGGCAATATATGTTGTTTTTGTCGCATTCTGGTTGTTTTCCTCAGTGGCTGATTGCATATTTAAATTGGGACTAAGGACAAGAGATCCGGGAGCTTTCCCCCTGTACTTCACTGCATATTTAAATTGGGACTACGGACAGAGATTCAGGAGCTTTCCCCTTGTACTGCATCACATATTTAAATTGGTACTACAGACAGAGATCTAGGAGGTTTCCCCCTGTACTGTATCACATATTTAAATTGGGACTACGGACAGTACTTGGGAAATTATATTTTGATGATATTTGAAAGAGCAGTACTTGGGAAATTATATTTTGAACATCATGTATTGATTATATTTGAAAGAGCAGTATTTGGGAAAGTATATTTGAACACCACGTATTTTGAAGAGACTATGTTGTTAAGATTTCTCTCTATAAAAATATATATAATTATACATTAAGAGAAAGTATGTTTCAAAGAAGAAATTTCTCTATTCCGAAATGATTATATCTTTAATGTTTTCAAAATGAACTCATGATTTAAAGGTTTTCACTCGAAGGTTTGACCAGTTTTATTAAGTTATTGGCTAAGGCCTGACGTGAATAAATTGATGAAGTGCTGAGTTGCTAGTGTTTTTATTGGGTTGTAATTCCCGCCATTTGGATTGCATTCTTTCCATTCTCTTTGTTTATTTCTATTATGTTGTCTGTTGATCGTGATTATTGAATTTTCTTCTGTATTATTCGATTGTATCATTAATTACATTGAGAAATCTTTAGATAGATATTTTGTTTCGGTCATTTATACATCTATGCCTTTTTACTTATTAGACCGGTGGTGTCTTGACTAGTCCTCGTCACTACTTCACCGAGGTTAGTCTTGATACTTACTATGCACCGTTGTGGTGTGCTCATACTACACTTCTGCACATTTTTGTGTGCAACTTCAGGTTATTGTTGTTGGTAGCTGCGTAGATCATTGCTGAGGAGACTCAAGGTAACCTGATGATGCGTTCGCAGGCTTCAGAGTCACCTTCCTATTTTATTTCTACCCAATTGTACTTACTTATTCCTAGACAGTTTTATTTAGATTTGATAGAAAGATTTTCGTAGAGCTTATGACTTGTATTTGCTGGGTTTTGGGAAATTGTAAACTCTGTCAGGAATTCTTTTTCGAAATTTTTAATATTCCTTTATTATTGTTTTTGTTTAGTGGAAATGTTAGGCTTACCTAGTCCCTGAGACTAGGTGCCATCACGATACCCAACAGAGGGAAATTTGGGTCGTGACAAGTTGGTATCAGAGCTCTAGGTTCATAGGTGCTACGGGTCATTAGCGGGTTTGGTAAAGTCTTGCGGATCGGTACAGAGAGTTTGTACTTATCTTCGAAAGGCTACGAGACTATCAGGACAATTTCACTTCCTTCATTCCTATCGTGCGAGTTCATTAATCTTGAAGTTTGAAATTATCGTTACATTCTCTCACTTATGGTAAGGACACGAGCGGCGGTTCCGGATGATGTTACCCCGAAGAAAATGTTGCAAGGGTCAGAGGAGGAGGCCAATGAGGAACACGTGCCGCAGTTAAGATGCCTACCAGAGCAGCCGTTGAGGATTCGCCAGTAGTTCTAGTTGGGGGACAGGTACTGGGGGTGCCTGTTGCTACCCCAGACTTCAGAATAACGGAGCGCAGTTTTTAGTACAATAGGTACATCGGCTCAGGAAGGGTTGATTCTAGTGCACCAGTTGCTTCACAGATCAGGGGAGGAGTTCACACTCCCACCGTCTACACTCCAAAGCAGCGAGATCATATTGGTCAAGTTCCAGTTGTCATGGCCGCACGGCATGTGGTTTCAGTTCATCCCGTGGTTAGGACAGTAACATCGGAGGTAGAGCACCTTGGGATTTAGAGGTACTGGAAGTACCAACCTTCTATATTACACTGGATTGGCGGCGGGTAATGCCCAGGGTTTTCTGGAGGAGTGTCACCATATTCTTCCTACTTCGGGTATTATGGAGACGAGCGGGATTGTTTTTGTCACGTCTCAGGTCCAGAGTAATGGATTGATCAGTGGTGGAAGCATATGAGTTGGGGTAGCCTAGGCGAGTTAGCTTTACTAGTATTGATTTAGTTTTCGGAGATGTTTTGAGGGAGGTTGCACCTCAGTTCCGTCGGGATGTACAGTGCACGGATTATGAGCAGTTGCGTCAGGGCGCTATGTCACTATTAGAGTACTCCGTTAGATTTAGTGAGTTGGCCAGATATAACTCACTTGGTTGCTTCAGTTAGGAGGTGAGCCGTAGATTCATTGAGGGACTCAGGCACGGTAGAGAATCTTGGGTCAACCAGTTCAGTTGCATTACCATGGGAGCGTTTCAGCTACTCATGGGTCTCAGAGGATCCGTATCGTATGTTTTCCACAGCCACATCGGCAGTGAGATTGTTTTCAGTGTGGAGATGTTAGCCACGGGGTGAGAGATTGTTCCATGATTTAGATGGGAGATTTATGGCAGGGTGTTCAGGTGGATAGAAGGCGCCTAAGAGGGGGAGGCCCGACCCGTTGATGTGTTGCATATAGTAGGCTAGTGGCCGTCGTGTCAGATATCATCACCCAGGTATGGCTTGATGTGCTAAAGTGGGGTACCATTGTAATTCACCATAGTCTTGTTGGTGAGGACGAGTTCCCATTATTTCTTGTCTCATTTATGAGTGAGTTTCATGTATTGCACTCTATTTTTGTGCTTGATCCGGTTGGGAGATTCTATGAGTAGTAGCCGTGTCTATCATTGTTTTATTCATCCGTGCTAGTGGTGAAATTGGAAGTGAGTCCATGTCGTCCTTCATGGTAAGCTTTATGTGATTCTCCTGCGTATTTTGTTTTCGAGCTGTGATTTGATACTTCATTGAGATGTGAGTAAGTGAGCGCTATGATTTTGTTAGCCGAGATGAATTAGCCGGAGATCTCTATTGGCATAATATATATTCTACATGTGTCGTAGAGGGAGGGCGAGACCCTCGTGATTCTTTGTGATTTGATATGTTTGGACCGGGCTGAGTACCGTGGTGGAATTTTTATCAGGATGGCATCCTTGTGATTTGTTCATATGCTTTGCTTCTCTCTTGTTATATTTCTTTTGGTAAGTCAGTAAATATAGAAAGTTATGCCTATGGGCTTGTTTTATAGTACCTTTATATGCTTCTACGTTTCCTACTCAGTCATTTGGTTATGTGCTTCTTTAGTGTAGTTTGCGGGATGTGTGCTCGGTGGTGTTAGTTGTGACTCGGTAATTAGAGTGTCTACTGATGAGTTCTTCATGTTTATTGCATCATTATCAGTATCATGGGATTTGGAAACAGAGAGTTCTTCCATATGTGGGACTAATTCCCAATGTTGAGTTGATTTCTGGCATTTATGGTGATCAAAAGTGCTATTGAGCCTATGTATGATGTGCTATGTTGTGTGGCCGTGCCTTATGGGCGTAGACATGAGTTGATGCAGCTAGTTGAGGCTAATGTCGGACATGGATTTATAATTAGGTCTTTTGGAAATGAGTAGAAAGTGAGGAATTGAGGTATGAGGCTTATCGATGATGATGAGAAAGATATATGGCAATTTTGATGGCGTCATCAGGCTTATATAGGTTGGGGTGACGTGGGATCACCCGCAGGTGTGTGTTGGAAATGTGCAATCTGTGATTGGGATGAGTTCAAAGTGAATCTTAACATGTTCGAGGACGAACGTATGTTTAAGAGGGGGAGATTATGATGACCCAAAAGGGTCATCCCGTATATTCAATCTAAATCTATGTCCGAGGTTGTGAAAACCTCATTCTATCACATCTCAATTTTGCGTGCGCAACCTGGGCGTATAGCCAGGAAGCCTTTATCTGAACACCTGATAAAAATGATAATTTTGTATTAGAAATTTGAATAAAGTTGACTTCAGTCAACGTTTTTGGTAAACAGACCCGGACCCGTGATTTGACGGTCCCGGAGGGTCCGTAGGAAAATATGGGACTTGGGCGTATGCTCGGAATCAAATTCCGAGGTCCGAAGTCCGAAGTCCGAGAAATGAATTTTTAAAGAAAGTTGTTATCTGAAAAAATATAAAGGTTTTTGAAAATGAAATTTGAGGTGAAAGTTGTGATATCGAGCCCCTATTAAGGTTCCGAAGCCTGGTACAGGTTCGATATGATTTATATGTGTTATTTGTGAAATTTGGTAAGAAACAGACTTAATTTCACGTGATTCGGACCTTAAATGCAAAACCTAATGTTTATAGAATTTTTGTAGAATTTTCATGGACTTTTAGTTTAATTCATCATTTTAGTGTTGTTTTATGAGGTTTGAAACCTCGAGCGAGTCCGTGTTAGGTTATATGACTTGTGTGTGTGGTTGGACGGGGGCCCGGGGCCTCGGGTACGTTTAGGATGCTCATCGGGTGTTATTAGCACTTGGGAGACAGCTGAACCCTTTGTTGGTTCTGGTGTCTGGCACCTGCGATGGACCTTCCGCAGGTGCGGCAAGGAGCTCGCAGATGCGGACTTGGCCCAGTACCCCAATCCTCGCAGGTGCGGTTAGTTTTCTGCAGATGCGAAGCCGCAGGTGCGGCCATTTGACCTCAGGTGCAACCCCAGGCCTTTTAGTGGGTTTTCGCACCTGCGATGGTATTTCCACAGGTGCGGTCTCGTGGGCGTAGGTGCGGATATTGCTGGGCAATTATATCAGATCCGAGGGTTTATAGTATTTTCACCATTTTCGAATTGGAGAGCTCGGGAGAGGCAATTTTTGGAGGCTTTTGAACCTGGTAACTTGCATAAATGATTCTATCCATTATATATCAATTTCCATGATTCCAATCTTAAATCCAACCTTTAATTTCTAAAATTTTGGGTACAAAATGGGAAAAATGGGATGAACTTCATACACCAAATTATTGAGTTTTGATTGGGTTTTTGACCTCCGATGTGAGAGATTTTCATATGTTTAGACTCGTGAGTGAATGGGTGTCCGGAAAATATAATTTTTACCTGATTCCGAGATGTGGTCCGGGGGAACTTTTTGGGAGAATTTCCTAATTTCGCATATTAGCTTCGGACTTATAAATTATTTTGTTTGCTTGTGATGATATTTACTCCATGCAATCGAATTGTCTAGATTTGGGCCACCTGGAGTTGTGTACTCGTGGCAAGAGCATGGTATTGAGTTGATTAGCGCAGTCAAAGTAAGTATCTTGCCTAACCTTGTGTGGGGTAACTACCCCTTAGGATTGAGTATTCTATGTTGATTGTAGTCCGCGTACGCGAGGTGACGAGTGTGTACTCGAACTTATTTGCAAATATATTGCTCTTTAGGAATTTTGGGTCCTTATGTTCCCCATATATGAATTGAACTTATTATGTTTGAATTCCTGATTTCTAGTCTCATCTCTTCCTGTTCAAGTTATAAGTACTTGCCTAGCATTCCTTGTTTCTTATATGATCTTAATTGACTTAAATGAAGACTTTGTTTTTCCTACCGTTATGCTATGTCTTCCTTCATACGCTTACTATGTGACTAGAACTAGTATAATCTCGCTCTATAAATGTCTAACAAGAAAGTGGAATACTTATACGTTGGTCAACAATGCCTTGTAATGACCCGACCGATCGTTTTGAGCTCTAGCGTGCCCGGCAGCGGTTCGAGGCCGTGATCAGCTTTGTTTCAGGTATTATGACATGTGGGCATGGCCGGGATTGATTTTGGGAAGTTTAGAGTTGATTTGGAAAGAAAATTCTCATTTCAGAAGCCTTAAGTTGGAAGAATCAACTAAGATTGGAATTTTGAGTAAACGACCTCTGAATCAGGATTTGAAGGTTCCTGCAAGTTCGTATGATGATTTCGTACTTGGGTGTATGTCCAGATCGGGTTTTGGATAACCCGGGAGCGTTTCGGCGTATATTATGGAAGTTACCATTGTAGAAGAATTTTATAGATTTGGGCTTGAAGTGCATTTCAGAATTATTGATGTCCGTTTGGTATTCCGAGTCTGGGAATAGCATTGTATGGTGATTCTGGAGTTGGGAGTGAGGTCGGAAGTGAATTTTGATGTTCGTAGGTCATTTTGGAGTAATTTAGCTAAAGATAGAAATTTGAAGGTGTTTGAGAAATACGACCGGGAGTGGAAGTTTTGATATCGAGGTTGGAATGCGATTCTGGAAGTTGGAGCAGATTCGTCATGTTGAATATGACTTGTGCACAAATGAGGTCAATCGGACGTGATTTGATAGGTTTCGGCATCGGATGTAGAAGTTGGAAATTTCTAAGTTCATAAAGTTGGGATTTGAGTGCGAGCCGTGGTTTCGATGTTGTTTGATGTTATCTAAGGCCTCGAGCAAGTCCGCATTATGCTTTGGAGCAGGTTGGTATAATTAGACGGGGGCCTCGGGTGGATTCCGGGTGGTTAACGGATCAAGTTGAGAGTTTGAAAAAGGCTGGAATTGTTGTAAACTGGTGTGATCCCCACATGCGAGGATTTGGCGGCGGGTGCGGCTTTGTCGCCATAGGTGTGAGAATGGGCAGGCTTGGCTAGTATCGCAGGTGTAATGGAATTTCCGCACCTGCGAAGCCGCAGATGCGGACAATGGAGAGCAGGTGTGATTTTGGGCTGGAGTTGAGGAAGCCGCAGGTGCGGGATATTGGTCGCACCTGCGGGAGCGCAGGTGCGGAGGTAGGACCGTAGGTGCGGAAATCGATCTGGGCAGAATGTTTTAAAATAAGGATTTTGGTTCATTTTTCTTCATTCCTTCTTGGGCTTAGGCGATTTTGGGAGGCTTCAAATGGAGAATTCCTTCATGCATTGTCAAGGTAAGTAACTCCTTCATGCTTCTACGTTAAATACAAGTTTATATGCATGGATTAGGGAGGGAAAATAGTATGAATTTGGGAAATATTGAAGAAACCTAGAAAATGGAAATTTGGATATTTAGCCACGAATTGAGCATGAATATTTGAGTAAATTGTATATTTGAGTTAGTAAGTCTATGGGTAGAATATATCTTCGAGAAATTTTGGATTTCCGGGCACGTGGGCCTGAGGGCATTTTGGTCATTTCACTACGCGGGGTTGGGAAATTTTATAATTTGGAATTGTTGCAAATATTAGAGTATATTTTCATTGGGTTGTCGTTGTTTGGATAGTTTTGGGGTGTTGTGCGTCCGTTTGGAGTCATCGGAAGGGCTTGGAGGCCGGTTATGGAATCTCGGAGCGAGGTAAGTCTCCTTTCTAATCCCAACTTTATGAATATCTGAAGAAGGCTAATATTCAATTACGATTTCGATTATTGAATATCTGAAGAAGGCTAGAGTTTATTATTTTAATCATCTAAAAAGAGAATTGATTCCTCTGCGGATAATTGTGTACCTGGTAGGGTTGTATTATGGAATATCATTAAACTTGACAAATGAGTTTCAAAACAAAGATTTAAAAACTATAATTCATGTCCCTTTAAGAAGGATTTTTACCACTTTCCTGAGAAAAATTGTTTCTTGATAAAAATAAGGATTTATTATGTGGATATGTGTAGATATGAGCACCTGAGTCGCAGGTATGATTCGCGAGCAGGCTAGCCTTATTTTTTGTATGTATAACTGTGTCGCATGATCGATTCGGCAAATATATGCATCTATGGTTCGAGCCATTCGACCCTTCGGCAATGCACAATTTATTATTTATGGTCTGCGTCGTTCGACCCTCGGCATTGCTTGCGCATAATATTTATTGCGTAGTTGCTATGATTTTGCCAAATTTCTTTCCTGAAATATTAAGTTGTCAATTGAAATGACAGAGATTTAAAGTTATTAAAAAGATTTTTTTGGAAGAAGTTGTTCCTTCCCGTCGATTAATTGTTATTTGATTAAATCACCTATGTTGATTAATTGTAATTAATATGATGAAGATTTAAAGTGTTAAACGTGAACGGATTTGAACATATTTATTCCTGATTTTAATAAATTTCCTATGATAGTCATGCTTAGTGTCACTCTTAAATATTTTAAATTGACCTTTAGTAAGTGTCTAATTTGACCTCTCGTCACTACCTCTCCGAGGTTAGGCGGGCGACTTACTGAGTACACGTTGTTTTTGTAATCAAGCTACACTTGCTGTGCATTTTATTGCACAGGTACTTTCATAACAATGTGGAGGATTCAGAGACTTAGGCGAGCTCCATCATCCTGAGACGATCCGCAACTGACAGAGTCTCCCTCGTACTGTATTTATTTTTATTTTAAATTTCTTGGTCCAGTTTGTATTTCGGACAGGCTTTGTAATGATTGTATAAATTCTTAGAAGTTGCTCATGTACTTGTGACACCGGGTTCTGGGATGTGTTGGGATATATTTTCTAAAGTGTAGTATTCAAACCATTGTTTTTTAATTAATATATTTTATTTGGTTAATATGTAATAAAGTGAAAGAAAATATTTTTCATAATTGTTATAACCGGGAGTTATTTAAATTCATAAATGATTGACTTGCCTGACAATGATGTCCGGCGCCATTAAGACCTTATGGATTTTGGGTCGTGACAACATGGTATCAGAGCGCTAGGTTCCCTTAGGTCTCGCGAGTCATGAGCAAGTCAAGTAAAGTCTTGCGGATCGGTACGGAGACGTATGTACTTATCTTCGAGAGGCTACATGGGCGTTAGGAGTACTTCCCTTCTAGATTCCTCATCGTGCGAGTTGATTCATTTGAGGAGTATGCCTATGTTCATTCCTACTCAATCTTACGCGTCGCGAAGCGCTTGCTGTGAATCAGGAATTTGAGGAGTTAAAATGGTTCTATGGATGTAATTCGAGATGTTTCCATGTGTAATTGGCCGGGGCTGTTGTTATGGCCCTACAGAATAATAATATGTTGTTTCAGCTCAGTAGTTGTGTTTCTGGGAGCCTTAAGGCTGTGCTCAGGTAGTGATGATACTTGTGATTGGTTGTCGCGCGATGTCGTTATGATGATAGAATGCTTGACCGTATGTTGTGGGTGATGAATGGTTTGAAGGGAGGTCTTCTTAGAGTTTGATTTCAAGATTTCGATGTTTTTGTTCCGGCAGGGGAAAGGAATTTGGATTCTGAATGGTCCGGTTGGGGTTGATAAAGTAGAAAGACTTGGTGTCTTCAAGTGAGGTGGGATATGCACCTGTGACGTGTAGTCATCGTCATTGATAGAATGGAGTGTGTTAAGTTTGGCGGTGCTATGGTTTCTTCGGTTGCGTGGGGTCAGAGTATTTAGAAGAAGTATTGAAGAATGTGATTGGCAGAGATCGTGAGATGCGGTGGTTCAGTACCGGATAAGTGTTGATAAGTGTTGATAATGAAGACATCTAGAGAAAGATGATCTTCGGAGAACTTAAAGTCGTCGAGATCTGCTGGTTTAAGAGCTACGGAGAATGATCCTGAAGTGAGGCTAGGCGGTGGTTCCATTTCTAGGAGGCCAAGTGGTATGAAACGGAAGTCGAGTAGTCGCAAAGTGGGGGAGCGACAGCATAGCTTGGAATTCGAAGATATTGTCGCGCATTTAATGGATGTCCATGAGGAGCAGACGAACTAGTAAAGTTGGTAAATGAAGCAGGGCGTAGGATGGGGTATTGAAGTCGCAGAGAGCGTGCATTTCAACATCGTTGGAATGTGTCCATAGGTGGTTTATCTTTTGTAAATAGGTTAGCGATCGCGGGGTTGGCAGGTCTCGGTGAGGGGTTCTAGTGGCCATTAGGTAGGAGGCAGAAGGTGTGAATGATGCTAGAGACTTTGGGTATTTAGGGAGTTCTAGCAAGAGAATTTGGACGAATTGGACGGATTGGTTGAGCAAGATCGTGTTATCAAAGGAGAAAGGATCTCGGCAAGGTCTAGAGTGACGCAAGGAGTAGCTTCGGGCTAAGTGGGGGAATCCCACCATCTGCAGTTGGTTGTAGGGTTGTCTCCTCATAGGGTTGCGGATTATCGGCGTGTTGGCAAGTTATTACAACTAAGTGAAAGGAGTAAAATGGCAATTGTGCGTTGAATTGGAGGAATGTGCGAAAGAGTTGGCCCTGTCGGATCAGGGTTAGGCTTTGGAAGATTCAGAATTTATGCTTAAGGCGTAGGTGAGTTGTCATGATAGTGACTCAGTCACGTGTTTCCTCGAAAGGGGTGTTTATGTGCTAGAAGAGACTTAGAGTTGATTGTATTCGGGGCCAGCCATAGTGGGTGACTCTCAATAGCGGTCCTAGTGAGTTCAAAAGTTAAGAATGCAGCGTTTAAGGGTTTCAGGCAGCAGTATGATCATGAATCGAGCTTTGTAGAGTAATTTCTGAGAAAAAAGAGGGTATGAGACGGGTTGCGGTATTTAGGCAGCATAGTCTCATGAATCAAGGTCACTCGGGATGAGTGAAGGTTGAGTTTGCTATGAGTTAAAGTAAGTTGCTATTATTCCTAAAGCGATTGAATATGATTAAAAGAAGATAGATTGATTAGCCATGGTTGAAATGACACATTTACGGCAGTGATCAGTTCTTTTGATGTGATTAAGTTATGCATGTGGTTTGTGCCGGTATGTGCGATGTTTGTGGGCCATCGTAACGGATTTCATATGAGAGAATTTCAGTGCTATGGTCTGTCAGGTGTAGGCGGATCCAAGAAGGGTTATGGTGTTATGGACTACTACTTAAGGATTTGCATGTTGGGTGATTGTGGGAATTCACTCGTGTGTTGTGATGGTTCTCTTGAATTGAGTTAAGTAAAAAGGTTCCTATATGATGAAGTGTTCGCCCTATTGATGGTTCAACAGTTATGATGGAATTCTTGCGCTACCTCATATTGGCATGTTAGGTGCAGTAAGCAGTATGTAACTGGGAGTATGAATCGAGATTGCGCTTCGGTGTTAATAAGGATGTCATGAGCTCGGGAGAGCAAGAAAAAGGTGATTTGAAAGTTCAGAATAAACTGGTGTTACCTTCAGTGTCACCTGAGATGGATATTCGGTGGAAAAGGCTTTGTACCCTGGTTATGGGTTCTTGATTTGTCTTACAGCGTATTATGGTCACTGGTGGATGTGCATACTTGCTACCTTGTATGGAAGGTCGTGGGAGCGTGACCGCGAAAAGATTGTATAAAGTGTGACATGTAGTCACTTGATGGATTGAAGGTTTGGACTGAGTGTAAAGAAGTGCAATGTTGTGTATCTGAGAATTTATGCCTGAAAGGCGTTCAATTCATTTGGTTGTGGAGTGTGGGGTGTTTGTCCCGGCTATGATGGTTGTTCTTGCGTATTCTGAGAGGAAGTGGGTTAATATGGACCCAGGTAAAAGCTATTAGCATAGTTTGGTGCGAGCAAGGTGGCTCGATGTTTGTGGATGGATTTAAATATGATTATGGGCGCCGTATGAGCCAGGCATGTTCATTTCAGTAGAGCGCTTTTCATGGAAAGGTATTAGAACAGGAGATGTTGCTCCGTCTTCGTCAAATTCATGTGTTATTATTATTGTGCTGTGTGAGTTGTGAAACGGCTTTATAATTTCCTATGTGTTGAGGTCCCTCTTAGTGGGGATGTTATGTGAGAAGGATAGCTCTTGAGATCCAGAGTGTATATATATATTGCACCTCAGTTGTGCTTGAGTATTGTTGCATACGACTTTATTTGTCTCCCCAGGATGGTATTATGCACTTAGCGTGCTTATGATCGATATTCAGTAATTTGTAATAGTGAGAAAATCAGCTCCGTATATATATATTCTTATGTAATTTTTATGTGTGGACCAGGTGGCACGTCGCCACGGGTATGTTATTCAGATCGGGTTGCACGTCGTAGCAGTGTCATGATGAGAAGGGTTAATATATATTTATTTTTCTTATGTTGTATTTCCTAATTTTAAAAAAAAAATCATATTAGTTCCGTGGGTTGAATAGTCCCTTCCTGGGTCGTTTCTTATTTATCATGTTCGAGTTATGGCCTATTGGCACAATGTGGTATCATGTGAGGTTGTTGGTCATGTTGAGGTGATTTGTTGTCTGAGCAGTTCATACTGGGTAAGAGGGGATTATCGGATCAGGGATCAGTGCGATAAGGTTATGTGGAGTGTATATTAAGGAAAAATATCGTTATTCAGGTTCATAATGAGGTCATGATTCTAATCAAGATGAGGTATTCAAGGATTTGTTAACTCTGTTGTTGGGTATAATTTCTGCACATTTCCTCTGTTGTGGTGGTATCGTTAGCATTATAGTAGGATATATGTATATGTATATCATAAGGTGCATTAGATTCGTGGAATTTTGGCTATTAAGGTTCAGGGAACGTCATTGTGGTTAGATGATGAATCTTGCGGTGCATGGCGCTAATTCAACAAAGGAATGCAGTCATGTTCTTGTATGTTGTGTGGTAGTCGATACAGTGTTTATATATTGGAACTAGTCCTGGCAGAGAAAATAGCAGGTATTGGAAGTAGGTTCTGAGCTTATTATATGGGTAAAATAAAAAACCTTCAGATTTGATCAAGCTAATGTACTCAACTGGGTTGTGGTAGCACGGGCAGGTGCTTGAGGTGTTAAAAAGTGTTTTCAGGTAACTCCAGAGCAGTTCTTAGCACGTTCGAGGATGAACGACGGTTTAAGTGGGGGAGAATGTAACGACCCGACCGGTCATTTTGAGCTCTAGTGCGCCGGAGTAGCCGTTCGAGGCCATGAGCAGCTTCGTTTCAGGTATTATGACCCGTGGGCATGGTTGGGATTGAATGTTGGGAAGTTTAGAGTTAATTTGGAAAGAAAAATCTCATTTCAGATGCCATAAGTTGGAAGAATCAACTAAGATTGGAATTTTGAGCAAACGACCTCAGAATCAGGATTTGAAGGTTCCTACACATTCGTATGATGATTTCGGACTTAGGTGTATGTCCGGATCGGGTTTTGGATAACCCGGGAGCATTTCGGTTTATGTTATGGAAGTTAGCATATTAGAAGAATTTCATAGATTTGGGCTTGAAGTGCATTTCAGTGTTGTTGATGTCCGTTTGGGATTCTGAGCCTGGGAATAGCTTCGTATGGTGATTGTGTAGTTGGGAGCGCGATCGGAAGTGAATTTGGATGTCTATAGTTCTTTTTTTAATCATTTGGCTAAAGATAGAAATTTGAAGGTTTTTGAAAAATCCGATCGGAAGTGGAAGTTTCGATATCAAGGTCATTTCGGAAGTTGGAGCAGGTCCGTAATGTGGAATATGACTTGTGCGCAAAATTTTAGGTCAATCGGACGTGATTTGATAGGTTTCGGCATCGGATGCAGGAGTTGGAAATTTCTAAGTTCATAAAGTTGGGATTTGAGTGCGATTCGTGGTTTCAATATTGTTTGATGTGATTTGAGGCCTCGAGCAAATACGCATTATGCTTTGGAGCAGGTTAGTATAATTAGACGCGGTCCTGGGGGCCTCGGGTGGATTACGAGTGGTTGATGGATCAAGTTGATTTTTTGAAGAAGGATGGAATTGATGTCATCTGGTGTGATCCGCACCTGCGAGGATTTGGCCGCAGGTGCGGGGCCGCAGGTGCGAGAATGGGCAGGCTTTGCTGGCATCGCAGGTGCGATGGAATTTCCGCACCTGTGAAGCCGCCGGTGCGGACAATACGGCGCATGTGCGATTTTGGACTGGAGTTGAGGAAGCCGCATGTGCGGTAGATTGGTCGCACCTGCGGGAGCGCAGGTGTGGAGGTAGGACCGCAGTGCCGAAATCGACCTGGGCATAATGTTTTAAAACAAGGATTTTGGTTCATTTTTCTTCATTCCTTCTTGGGCTTAGGCGATTT
Organism: Nicotiana knightiana; assembly: GCA_005239525.1. Lineage (NCBI taxonomy): Eukaryota > Viridiplantae > Streptophyta > Magnoliopsida > Solanales > Solanaceae > Nicotiana > Nicotiana knightiana. The sequence continues at coordinate 81,658 of ML424463.1, read as the reverse complement.
TGGGAGGCTTCAAAGGGAGGATTCCTTCATGGATTATCAAGGTAACTAACTCCTTCATGCTTCTAACTTAAATACAAGATTATATGCATGGTTTAGGCATGGAAATTGGTAGGAATGTGGGAAATATTGAACAAACCTAGAAAATGAAAATCTGGATTTTTAGCCACGAATTGAGCATGAATATTTGAGTAAATTGTATATTTGAGTTAGTAAGGCTATGAGTAGAATATATCTTCAAGAAATTTTGGATTTTCGGGCACGTGGGACCGAGGGCATTTTGGTCATTTCACTAAGCGGGGTTGGGAAATTTTATTATTTGGAATTGTTGCAAATATAAGAGTATATTTTTATTGGGTTGTCATTGTTTGGATAGTTTTGGGGAGTTGTGCATCCGTTTGGAGTCATCGGAAGGGCTTGGAGGCCGGTTATGGAATCTCGGAGCGAGGTAAGTCTCCTTTCTAACTTTGTGGGGGGGAATTGTCCCCCTATGTGAATTAATTAAGTATATGCTATTATCTTCGGGGGCTACGTACGCACGAGGTGACGTGAGTCCGTGCGTAGTTACTATTATGCCATGTCGGGGTAGTCTAGGACCCACTACCATGCTTTATGTGTGTACATGTAATCCTGCCTATAATATTAAAATACTAATATAATCGAAATCGTAATTAAATATCTGAAGAAGACAAGAGTTTATTATTTTAATCATCTAAAATGAGAATTGATTCCTCTGTGGATAATCGTGTACCTGGTAGTGTTGTATTCTGGAATATCATTAAACTTGACAAGTGAGTTCCAAAACAAAGATTTAAAAACTATATTTCATGTCCCTTTAAGAAGGATTTTTAACACTTTCCTGAGAAAAATTGTTTCTTGATAAAAATAAGGATTTATTATGTGGATATGTGTACATATGAGCACCTGAGTCACAGGTTTGATTCGCGAGCAGGCTAGCCTTATTATTTGTATGTATAACTGTGTCTCATGATCGATTAGCGAACAGGGCAGATAGATCCATCTATGGTTCGAGCCGTTCGACACTTCAGCCGTGCACAATTTATTATTGTTGGTCTACGACGTTCGACCCTCGGCATTGCTTGCGCATGATATTTACTGCATAGTTGCTATGATTTTGCCTGATTTCTGGCCTGAAATATTAAGTTGTCAATTGAAATGACAGAGATTTAAAGTTATTAAAAAGATTTTTTGAAAGAAGTTGTTCCTTCCCGTTGATTAATTTTTAGTTGATTAAATCACCCATGTTGATTAATTGTTATTAATATTACAAAGATATAAAGTGTTAAATGTTAACGGATTTGAACATATTTATTCCCGATTTTAATAAATTACCTATGATAATCATGCTTAGTGTCACTCTTAGATATTCTACATTGACCTTTGGTTAGTGTCTAATTTGACCTCTCGTCACTACCTCTCTGAGGTTAGGCGGGCGACTTACTAAGTACACGTTATTTTTGTACTCATGCTACACTTGCTGTGCATTTTATTGCATAGGTACTTTCATAGCAATGTGGAGGATTTGGAAACTTAGGCGAGCTACATCATCCGGAGGTAATCTGCAGCTGACAGAATCTCCCTCGTACTGTATTTATTTTTATTTTAACTTTCCTGGTCCAGTTTGTATTTCAAACAGGCTTTGTAATGATTTTATAAATTCTTAGAAGTTGCTCATGTACTTGTGACACCGGGTTCTGGGATGTGGTCGGATATATTTTCTAAAGTGTAGTATTCAAACTATTGTTTTTTAATTAACAGATTTTTATTTGGTTAATATGTAATAAAGTGAAAGAATTTTTTTTTCATAATTGTTATAACTGTGAGTTATTTAAATTAATAAATGATTGGCTTGCCTGACAATGATGTCTGGCGCCATCACGACCTTATAGATTTTGGGTCGTGACATGCCTGGGAGTCGCACATTGTGATTTAAATGATTTTTCCTCTTAAGTACTACTTAGGTTTATTTGATGACCGCCCATGTTGATAGTGTTCTTTGATGCTACCTATTTACTAAGCATTGTTCAAACTGAGTTTATTCGGTGAAGCTAATTGTCTATGTGAGATTGGTTATAGTTGATTCCCTTGCCGGTATGATTTGGTTTCTTGGTTGCGGACTTGAATGTATAGAATCGTTGCTATATTTGTCTTATCTTCCCCTCCTTATGATGTTCTCTCTTTGTGTTTGGCATACCTCTCAGTGGCTACTTCTTATGAGCGAGTTTTTACAACTTTTTTTTATTTAAGTCTTTGTATTGGTTTGCTCATCGCTCTTTGTATTCGGCCTTGTTTGCTTTCGCGTCGATTGTGGAAATATATGTTGTTTCTGTCAAATTCTAGTTGTTTTCCTCAGTGGGTGCATTGCATATTTAAATTGGGACTACGGACAGAGATCCAGGAGCTTTCCCCCTGTACTGCATAACATATATAAATTGGGACTACGGACAGAGATCCGGGAGCTATCCCCATGTACTGCATCACATATTTAAATTGGGACTACGAACAGAGATCCGTGAGCTTTCCCCCTGTACTGCATCACATATTTAAATTGGGAGTACGGTTAGAGATCCGGGAGCTTTCCCCCTGTACTGCATTGCATGACAAATTCTGAGTGGCGGACTGAGTTCCGGTAGTTTTATGATTTAGGAGATTTGGATCGAAAGATATAAATATATATATTGAAAAGTATAGCTGAAAAGCAATTATCTCAAGGAAAAGTTATGTCTAAAGGACTTCTTTTTCGAAAGTATATTCGAAAAGCATTTGTCTTGCAGAATAATGGTATTTGAAAGAGCAGTATTTGGGAAAGTATATTTTGAACATCACGTATTTTGATGATATTTGAAAGAGCAGTATTTGGGAAAGTATATTTTGAACATCACGTATTTTGATGATATTTGAAAGAGCAGTATGTTGTTTCCAAACGCACATTCAAGTATACGTGGTCGTAGCAAGTAATATAATGTTAAATCGAATGTCGAACCCACAGGGACTTGCGTAAACTACTTGCTGAATCACTCCAATCGTTAATTAATCGAGCCAAAACAAAATCCAGGAATGTAACTAATTTATACTACGATTCTATGAACTAACTAATTATCAAGTGACAAGAATATTGTTGTGTGTATTCAGTAGAGACAAGTATTCCAGGTTTGTGATCAATTCACCACTCGTATTGCATTCTAATTAACTCTCCCTTTTATATAATTCACTCATGGTTGGTAATTAATCGATAACTTCTCTCGTAGCCTTCTCTCCAAGTACCACTCGCCTATTCTCAATAGATTAACGCCTATATTCCTATGAAATTAATCTATTTGAACGCACTAAGATTACGATGCTTAATTAAGCACGGTGACTATGTATATTCCTATCCTAACCACAAATCTGCTCCCCTGAAGGGTTAAGATCGTGCTCTCTTCAATTCTTCTCTAACCTATATACGACTTTCCGAAGCATAACATAGATAGTATATAGAACCTAACTGCTGGCCAGACAATTAAGCAATTAAACGCAGAATTGAAGAAACAACCATATATTGAGTGAACTATAATCAAGGTTAAATTAATGTCGAATAACAATATTCATGGCTAAAACACAACCCCAGAACAATGGGTGTTTAGCCACTCATGCTAGAATCACACAATTACATAATTGTTGCATAAATGGAAAATACTAGAACAAGATGAAGAAAACTGATAATCCTTTGCTTCCTCAATGATCTTGTGTGTATCTTCTCTCCAAAAATGGCATCCCCACTCAAAGTTGTGTTTTTGGGTCTATTTATATGTTTGGGACAAACCCTAACCATGTAGGAGACTTCTATTCAAACCGGGAAACACTTAAAACCTTCAAACCTCGGAATTGACCGGACCAGGGACCCTAGGCGTTAAGCCCCACACGCCCAGCTATAGCATGGGCAGGCCTGGCTTTTGGGCTCTAACGCCCAGCTATAGCCTAGGCAGGCCTAGCTTTTGGGCTCTAACGCCCGGCTATAGCCCGGGTCACTCCTTTTCGACTCTTGAGTGTATTTTTGACGTTTATGCATCCATTTAGCTCGGCTTCCATCTCCAATTCACCTACACATGAAATAGACTCCATTATGCCCATATGACGTGTATTTTTATCACAAACGCCCATANCCCCACACTTAGACTCTTGCTCGTCCTCGAGCGATATCCTTCAACACGTACACATTTCATTAACAAGGAGTATTTTACTTTTCAATCACACACATTACCCATTAACTATGGTCGATACCAGCAATCAAGTATGAACAGACAAAATTTCACATTCTTCCCCTTGTTTAAACATGCCCAAGTATAACAATTTAATCAATCACACGAATCAACCTAATTGCAACCACCCAACCTGAAGATTCGACTTGCAACTACTTAGCCCTCTCAATTCACGCACCTACCCAACAAGAAAGTTACAACATTACCAATTGTTCATGAGATCATGTGCCCTCACCAACAACAAAAGAGTGAATATAACTGGTCCACACATTCAAATATGCTTTTGAACATTATTTAAGGACATCACACAACTGAAAAAATTCACTCACTCTCACAAAGAATTCATATGCATCCCGTGGTCGTACCATAAGCTTTCCCGTAGTGTAGATCTCCACTAATTCAAGTTAGCCAAATCTAGGATCAATTAGGACTTTTAAGGTTTTAATGTAGGCTAAGGGACTGGTAGGATATATTTAGGGATAGTGACTAACCCTCCTAAGAACTTTAATACATTACCTTCACAAATCAACACATATTCTTCTCAACCAATTCCCTTGCCACAATTCACATTCAACATAGCCCTTTTTTCAATTAAGCACTTCTATATTTCCAATAGCACAAATTAATAGAAATTTGGAGGTGTGTATCTTTTTGTACATACTTTTACTATCATTTTTTTTTCTTTCTTTCCTACACACACTACATACCTGAAGATTCAATGGCTAGCGACTTTTGAATACAATTTTTTTAGTGCACTAACGGGCCTTTCCATGGCTCCTCAAAAGCTACTCCCCAATATCTCACCTTACTTCTTTTAGCGACTAAGTGCCTTAGGAGGAAAAGGTGCAAAAATCTCAATTTAAGAACAAAAAAGGGGTACGGCTTGTAATGTAGGCACCAAAGAAAAGGTCAAACGGCTCAAACGGGCTAGCAATGGAAATTTTTAATCTTATGTGACACGCACGTCCATGATCAAGCAAGAAAATGCCTACGTCATCTCCTCGACTAGCATAACCTAAAATTTCGCTTCGATTAACATACGGGGCAAGTTCTAGACTACACAGGATCACATAGAAAATCACTAAACCTCACTCACACATTGCACATGACTCAATCACAACGGTTTTATTCAACTCTCAAGTCAAGCAAGCACACAAAATTGAGAGAATTAAGCAATATTACACTATGTAGCATACAAGTCAAACAACTGAGCTAAGGCATCACAAAATAGGCTATTTATTTTTACTCAGGCATCACATGTCAAACCAAATATAAGGGAAAGCATAATGCATGTCATAATCTAAGCATCAAACATGTCATAGGGTATTTCTAAGTGTAACTTAGTTTCTTCCTAACTACTCTAAAAAAATAATTTAAAGTACCCAATTCAAGTTACACCCTTGGAAAAGAATCAGTGCCCAAAGAAAAACCAAGGGATACTACCCAACTATCCTACAAAAAAAAAAAGAAATTCTTTTTGGTATTTTTACATCGGACTTTATCCCTCAAGAAAATTGTCCAACAGATCCATCGTTGGGAAAAATCTGAGATTTTTCTAAAAAAACAATAATTTTATACAATTACACCTCAGAAAGTAGTTTCCCCACCCCACACTTATATTATGCATAGTCCTCTATGCATGATCACAAAGAAAAACATTAAAACAAGGGTGAGAAATACTTCCTGAGACCCCCTCGGTCCTAGATCGTACATGATTCTCAATCTTTAGAGTCGGGATGACCCCACACTTAAGCTCAAACATGCCCTCAGCTTCAACTTTTGGGTACTCAGACTTCCCCTACTCTACAAAATAAAAAAAACAAAAAGCTGACACTAAAAAAATAATGAAAAGATATACAGGCCGGGTTGCCTCCCGACAAGCGCCTTATTTATAGTCGTGGCACGACTCTGCTACTCTGCTCATGCTGGGCGCTTTCTCTTCTTCTTTCTCCCATGAAGCCTAGCCTTTTTGCACGCTCTTAACGGGTCTCCATTTTCATCTCTGGTTCTTTTCTCAATTATCTTTACACCCTCAGCTTGCAACACCACCTCCTCTGCATCACTGCCATTCACATAAGGACTCTTATCTATCCCCTTCACGTCGACCACAGTAATCATGCATAGGTCCTCATAATGCTTTGAGAGTTTAAGTGCCTTGTACACATTAAAAGTGACCTCTTCATCATCAACTCTCATTTTTAACTTCCCTGCCCTCACATCAATAATTGCTCCACCAGTAGCTAAGAATGGTCGTCCCAATATAATGGGAACTTCCTCATATGCCTCGTAATCAACCACAATAAAATCAGCAGGAAGAATAAACTTTCCCACTCGAACTAGCACATCTTCAATAATTCCTTCCGGCATAATTAGCGACCTATCTGCTAACTGTAAGGTGATTTTGGTAGGTCTAAGAACCCATAATCCGAGTTTCTTGAACAAAGAATATGGCATCAAATTTATACTAGCCCCTAAATCACACAGGGCTCTACCAACTTCTTATTTTCCAAGAGACAAAGGAATTGCGAAACTCCCAGGATCCTTCAACTTAGGAGGAAGTTTACTCTGAACTCTGGCACTACACTCTTCAGTGAGTGCAACTGTTTCGAACTCTGCATGTCTTCGTTTGTTTGCCACAATATCTCTGAGATACCTCGCATACTTAGGCACTTCTTGCAAAATTTCCACCACAGGAAAATTCACACTCACTTGGCTCAACATATCTAGGAATTTCTTGTACATAGCATCATATTTTTGCCTCTGCAGTCTTTGTGGAAACGGAGGTGGTGGCCTTGTTTCAATTACTGGCTCGGGTCCTTTATCATCTTTCTCATTCCCCTCAACTGGTTTGGGAACTAATTCTCCTCCAGGATGAGCTGTATTCTTCTTTGTTTTTGGAGCTTCTTCCAGTATTCTTCCATTTCTCAAGGTAATTGCATTGAATTGAGCCTTAGTATTAGGCTCAATATCACTAGGAAGAGGTCCTGCTGGTCTGGTATTTTCGGAATTGGCAAGTGTCCCTATTGACGTTCCAAGTTTCTCATTGTTGCTTCTTAGGCCTGGTGATCAGCCATTATTTTATGATTGAAAGCAAGTCGGTCGTTCATCATTCTCTTCATAATCTCCTTAAAGCTAGATGATTGTTCTGCCTGAGGTGGTCTGTATTGTTGTTGAGGTGCTTGAGGCCGATATTGATTCTGATTGCCTTGATTACCACCCCAAGAGAAATTTGGGTGGTTCCTCCAGTTGGGATTGTAGGTGTCCCCATACTGATTTGTTTGTCCTCGATTTACATTACCCACAAAATATACAGACTCTGGATTTTCTGGGCATAGATTGCTCATGTGACCTCTCCACAAACTTCACAAAATACCTGAATCTGTTGAACTGGTTGCACTGGCTGGGCCTGTTTCTTGTTAATGATCGGGTTCATTTGATTGACTTGGTTAGTCAATGTAGAGATATGAGTTGATAATGCTGAGACAACATCTATTTCAAGAACTCCTAGTGACTTCTAAACCACATTTCTCCCCATCTCACCTTGCCAGTCTGGATTGCTTTTGGAAAATTTATTCAGTAATGCAAATATTTCATCATAATTCTTCTCCAACACCTGACCCCCGACTGCTGCATCTACCATAATTTTTGTTTGCGGATGGATCCCCTCAATGAAAGTGTGAACTAACACCTCGTTTGTCTGATTGTGACGAGGGCAGTATCTAAGTATCCCTTTGAACCTCTCCCATGCTGAATATAACGATTTACCCATTTTCTATCTAAAGGAGACTATCTCACTCCTGATCTTTGCAGTCTTTCCTGAAGGGAAGAACCTTGCCAGAAATTTTCTCGCCAAATCGTTCCATGTTATGATGGAATTAGCTGGTTCTACCTTCAGCCATCGCTTTGCTTCGCCCAATATAGAGAATGGGAAAAGCGTGTGCCTCACATAATATGGCGTGACCCCGTTAGTTATATAAGTATCACTAATCTCCAAGAAGTTCAGAATGTGCTGCTGTGGAAGATCCAAAAAATGCCCGTTTGCATGAAGTAGTTGGATCATGCTCTATTTCAGCTCAAAGTGCCCCGTGATTCTGGGCTTCACGATGCTGGAGGTGACATTAGCAATACTGGGCATTGCCACCCCCTAAACAGCCATGTGTTGTTCCTCTGCCATGTTTACAGGAAATCGGATGAAGTCCTGAATGTTGTCTGTATCTCTTGCTTCTCACAATCTCCAATGAAATGATCTCTCAGGTTCTGCGTCAAAGCCGTCAAGTCTATACTGCACTGCATATTTAAACTGGGACTACGGACAAAGATCCGGGAGCTTTCCCCCTGTACTGCATAACATATTTAAATAGGGACTACGGACAGAGATCCGACACCTTTTCCCCTGTACTGCATAACATATTTAAATTGGGACTACAGACAGACATCCGGGAGCTTTCCCCTTGTACTGCATCACATATTTAAATTGGGACTACGAACAGAGATCCGTGAGCTTTCCCCCCGTACTGCATCACATATTTAAATTGGGACTACGGCTAGAGATGCGGGAGCTTTCTCTCTGTACTGCATTGCATGACAAATTCTGAGTGGCGAACTGAGTATCGGTAGTTTTATGATTGAGGAGATTTGGATCGAAAGACATAAATATATATATTGAAAAGTATAGTTGAAAAGCAATTATCTCCAGGAAAAGTTATGTCTCAAGGACTTCTTTTTCGAAAGTATATTCGAAAAGCATTTGTCTAGAAGAATAATGGTATTTGAAAGAGTAGTATTTGGGAAAGTATATTTTTAACATCACGTATTTTGATGATATTTGAAAGAGCAGTATGTTGGTTCCAAACGCACATGCAAGTATACATGGTCGTAGAAAGTAATATAAGGTTAAATCGAATGTCGAACCCACAGGGACTTGCGTAAACTACTTGTTGAATCACTCCAGTTGTTAATTAATCGGTCAAAAAAAAAATCCAGGAATGTAACTAATTTATACTACGATTCTATGAACGAACTAATTATCAAGTGACAAGAATATTGTTGTGTGTATTCAGTAGAGACAAATATTCCAGGGTTGTGATCAGTTCACCACTCATATTGAATTCTAATTAACTCTCCCTTTTATATAATTAACTCATGGTTGCTAATTAATCAATAATTGCTCTCGTAGCCTTCTCCCGAAGTACTACTCGCCTATTCTCAATAGATTAACGCCTATATTCCTATGAAATTAATCTACTAGAACGCACTAAGATTACGATGTTTAATTAAGCACAGTGACTAGGTATATTCCTATCCTAACCACAAATCCGCTCCCCTGAAGGGTTAAGATCGCGCTCTCTTCAATTCTTCTCTAATCTATATACGGCTTTCCCAAGCATGACATAGATAGTGTATAGAACCTAATTGTTGGCCAGACACTTAGGCAATTAAACGCAGAATTGAAGAAACAACCATATATTGAGTGAACTATAATCAAGGTTAAATTAATGTCGAATAACAATATTCATGGATAAACCACAACCCCGGAACAATGGGTGTTTAGCCACTCATGCTAGAATCAAACAATTGCATAAGTGTTGTATAAATGGAAAATATTAGAATAAGATGAAAAAAACTGATAATCCTTTGCTTCCTCAATGATCTTGTGTGTATCTTCTCTCCAAAAATGGCATCCCCACTCAAAGTTGTGTTTTTAGGTCTATTTATATGTTTGGAACAAACCCTAAGTGTGTAGGAGACTTCTATTCAAACCGGGAAACACTTAAAACCTTCAAAACTCGGAATTGATCGGACCAGGGACCCCAGGCGTTAATCCCCAAACGCCCAGCTATAGCCTGGGCATGCCTGGCTTTTGGGCTCTAACGCCCAGCTATATCCTGGGCTGGGCTGGCTTTTAGGCTCTAACGCCCGGCTATATCCCGGGTCACTCCTTTTCAACTCTTGAGCGTATTTTTGACGTATATGCATCTATTTAGCTCGGTTTCCATCTCCAATTCCCCTACACATGAAATAGACTCCTTTATGCACATATGCCGTGTATTTTTATCACAAACGCCCATAAAAATGTAAGGTACATAATGCTTAAAACCATGAATTCTAGCCATGCATCACAATACTTGGGAAAATATATTTGAAACATCATGTATTTTGATGATATTTGAAAGAGCACTACTTGGGAAAATATATTTTGAATATCACGTATTTTGATGATATTTGAAAGAGCAGTACTTGGGAAAATATATTTTAAACATCACGTATCTTGATGATACTTGAAATAGCAGTATTTGGGAAAGTATATTTGAACACCACATATTCTGAAGAGACTATGTTGTTATGATTTCTCTTTATAAAATATATATTTATATACATTCAGAGAAATTATGTTACAACGAAGAAATTTCTCTATTCCGAAATGATTATATCTTTAAAGTTTTCAAAATGAACTCACGATTTAAAGGTTTTCACTCGAAGGTTTGACCAATTTTATTGAGTTATTTGCTAAGGCTGACGTGAATAAATTGATGCAGTGCTTAGTTGTTAGTGTTTTTATTGGGTTGTAATTCCCGCCATTTGGATTGCATTCTTTCCATTCTCTTTGCGTATTTCTATTATGTTGTCCGTTGATCGTGATTATTGAATTTTCTTCGGTATTATTCGATCATATCGTTAATTACATTGAGAAATATTTAGGTAGATATTTTGTTTCGGTCATTTATACATCTATGCCTTTTTACTTATTAGACCGGTGGTGTCTTGACTAGTCCTCGTCACTACACCGAGGTTAGTCTTGATACTTACTGGGCACCGCTGTGGTGTGCTCATACTACACTTCTGCACATTTTTGTGTGCAGATTTAGGTTATTGTTGTTGGTAGTTGCGCACATAATTGCTGAGGAGACTCAAGGTAACCTTCTGCTGCGTTCGCAGGCTTCGGAGTCACCTTCGTGTTTTATTTCTACCCAATTGTACTTACTTATTCCTAGACAGTTGTATTTAGATTTGATAGAAAGATTTTCGTAGAGCTTATGACTTGTATTTACCGGGTTTTGGCAAATTGTAAACTTTGTCAAGAATTCTATTTCGAAATTTTTAAAATTCCTTTATTATTGTTGTTATTCAGTGGAAATGTTAGGCTTACCTAGTCCCTAAGACTAGGTGCCATCACGATAGCCAACTGAGGGAAAGTTGGGTCGTGACATCTTTGGTGGTTGAAACTCCTGGATGGCCTTGACTTTTGATGGATCTAATTCTATTCCTCGGTGGCTGACGATGAACCCAAGAAGTTTTCCAGCAGGAACCCCGAATGCACACTTGGCGTGGTTTAATTTCAGGTTGTATTTCCGCAATCTGTTAAAGAACTTCCTCAAATCTGCTATATGGTTTGTGGCTTTCTTGGGCTTGGTGATGACGTCTTCCACATATACCTAGATCTCTCTATGTATCATGTCATGGAAAATGGTGGTCATAGCCCTCATGTAAGTGGCCCCAGCATTCTTCAGGCCGAATGACATCATCTTATAACAATATACTCCCCACGGTGTAATGGAAGTCGTTTTCTCAGCGTCTTCCTCTTCCATCCAAATCTGATGGTACCCGGCGAAACAATCCACAAACGACTGAATTTCATGTTTGGCACAATTTTCGATCAGGAGGTGTATGTTTGGAAGAGGGAAATCATCCTTTGGACTGGCTCGGTTGAGATCCCGGTAGTCGACACAAACCCTAAGCTTTCCATCCTTCTTGGGCACTAGCACGATGTTGGCTAACCATGTTGGAAATTCAACCACCCTGAGGACCTTGGCGTTGATCATTTTGGTAACTTTCTCCTTGATTTTAAGACTCATATCAGGTTTCAACTTCCGGAGTTTCTTCTTTACTGGCGAGCACATTGGATTGGTTGGCACTTTGTGAGCCATAATGGATGTACTTAACCCGGTCATCTCATCGTACGACCATGCGAATATATCTCCATACTCTTTCAAGAATTGTGTGTATTCTTTCTTCTCTTACGATGACAAGTGGAAAAAAATGAAAAAAATAATGCTTGTTCAGCCTTGCTACCCCGGGACTCGTCGGGCCCTGGATGGTATGACAGTCAAATTTCTGATGAATGAGCCTTAGCTTACGGCCTGGATGGAAGGGCATTCCTCCTCCTCCTGCTCGACAATAACACAACAGTCCATATCTTCATCTTCCAGGAATAGATTCTTCAAGGCTGTCAATGCTTCATCCTCCTCTGGTCCCCATATGACGTCGGCTTGCTGGAAAGTCTGTTCCAAGTGCGGTATGGGCTGCTCCAATGGATAGTCAGGGCCGTGCCATGGTGGCGACAAGTTTTTGTACTCTTGCCAAGTGTACTTGTATCCCACGCCAAAAGTGGTGTCGTGGTTCTTTAGTTGTATCGGTTTGGAGATCACTTGAAGATTCTTGCCAAGTCCCTTACCATGCTTGTATCCAATCCAATTCAATACTCTATCGGTCTTACTATCCCACCACTTATCCTTGTCTATTGCATTGACTCGCTCGATATGGTGATAGGCTTCTCCACCCAGCCTTCTTCTACCCTCAACCACCGGGATGGTCTGGCAGTTGTAGATAGGGTTGCTTCCATCTCCATGGATGATTACTTCCTGGTGATTACAATCAAATTTCACTGCCTGATGCAATGTTGATGCCACATCCCCAGCGGCATGTATCCATGGTCATCCTAATAACATATTATAGGACGCGGATATAACTATCACATGAAATTCAACCTCAAACCATGTAGGTCCCATCTGTAGACAAAGAATGATTTCTCCAATGGTAGACCTCTGAGATCCGTCGAAAGCCTTTACATTCATGGACCCTTCTCGTATCTTGTACAATCCCTTGACCAATCTCTTGATTGTTGTCCATGGGAAAATACTGAGGCTGGATCCTCCTCGATTAGAACCCTGGTAATGAAATAATCCCCACATTGCACAGTGATGTGCAGTGCCTTGTTGTGACTTATCCCTTCAGGTGGTAGTTCATCCTCGTGGAAAGTGATTTTGTGACTCTCCAACACCTGCCCTACCATGTTGCCCATTTCTCCACCGGTGATGTTATTAGGCACATAAGCTTCATTCAACACTTTCATCAAAGCAGTCCTGTGTGCTTCTGAATTCTGTAGTAATGACAGGATAGATATTTGGGCTGGAGTTTTGTTCAGCTGATCTATGAGTACTCTTTGGATTGCACCTTCCTCTGAAGGTCATCCATACCTGTTTCGATGATGGGAGGTCTGTTGGAAGCCTGCCTGCTAGATTCTCCCAAGTGTTCAGGGGTATAGACCCTGCCGGTCCTGGTCATTCCCTGTGCAGCACCAGCTTCTTCTATCTTGACCTTCCATTTCCTTCTAGCTTCAGCTACGTAATCCCAGGGTACAACATTAGTGTTGAAATGCGGCGTGGTTGGCACTTTCACTGTAATTGGTGTGGCTACCTTTACTTCGAATGGGACAGGTCCGTGGTAGGTGGCATTACTTCTACCTCAAACGACACATGTGTGTCTGCAAATAGTGCCACTTCAAACTCGAATGGGACTGACGCAGCTACCTCAACATCTCCTGACGGCTTAATTTGGACTATGATGGGATTAAGTGTGACCGCTAGCTTCTTTGGGTCGTCACCCTCTTTGATTAACCCGATCGAACCCTCTAGGTCCCACTCTTCCTTTATTTCTATCACGTTGATGCCTCCACCCTTGTGGTGTGGGAGCGGATTATTGTGGATATTGGGAGTAGTTTCCTTAGCCTGGATGACCTTGTTATCAATCAGACACTGGATCTTATCCTTTAGTGAGCGGCAGTCATCAATGGTATGACCCTTCATGCCGGAATGGTATGCACAAATTTTATTTGGATTGACCTACTGGGATGGATTTTCTGAGGTTACAGCAAGAATAAGAGTGACATAACCATAAGCTTTCAGCCTTTCATACAACTGGTCAATAGGCTCGGCAATGGCGGGGTATTGCTTGGGTGGCCTGCGATCTAAGTTGGGTCGAGGCCTTGGGAAATTTTGGCGAGCTGGAGGTGACTGGTATTGAGAAGGTTGGGAGTTGTATGTATGATAAACAGTGGCTGTTTGGGAATATCTAGGAGATGTGGGTTGATAAGTAGGTGAAGGTGTTGGCTGATATGTGGGTGGAGATGCTGGCTGATGTGTGGGCGGGGGTGTTTGATATGTGAGTGGGGAGGTTCGGTATACCAACGACGATTTGGGTCCCTGTGCAACCATTACCGTTCCTGCGTCTTTCTTCTTGGATATGCCACCAAACTGCAAGGCTTTGTTTGTCGCTTGCAGTGCTTCAAAATTAGTAACCATTCCGCTCTTAATCCCATCTTCAATTCTCTCACCTAGCTTGATGATGTTAGAGAATTTGTGGTTTTCAATCACCATCAGACTTTCATAATATTGTGGGTCCTATGCCCGGACAAAGAATTTGTTTATTTTCTCCTCGTCTAAGGCATGCCTCACCTTGGCTTCTTCAGACCTCCAACGAGTGGCATACTCGCGAAACGTTTCAGTGGGCTTCTTCTTAAGATTCTGCATATAAAACACGTCTGGAGCATTTTCCGTGTTGAACTTGAACCGGTCCATGATATCTGATGCCATGCTCACCCAATCGGACCACTTCTAAGGATCTTGGCTGATGTACCAATACAAAGCATCCCATGTGAGACTTATAATAAAAAACTTCATACGAATCTTCTCATCTCTTCCTACTCCAACTAATTTATAACTATAGGTCCTTAGATTGACCCTAGGATCACCTGTACCGTCGAACATCTCGAACTTAGGAGGTTTGTAACCCTCTAGTAGTTCCACATCGGGATGTATGCAGATTTCTTCATAATTCAATCCTTCAATTCCCTTACCTCCTTCGACGCCGAGAACTCGGTTGGTCAACTTCTTGAGTTCTTCAGCCAAGTTCTTAATGAGCATATCCTTCTCACTAGACTCAGGTGTGTAAGAAATGCGTTGGGTGGAGTGATGTAGAGTCTCCACGTATATGGGGTTGTTCTTATGGCCTGGTTCCTGGGCATAAAGGTGTTCTAGGTGGAATTCTATGGTTCAGGGATGATTAGTGTGGTGTTTCTCGGAGTATGGAAAGTTTTGTGATGGTATTGTGGTGGAATAGTTTTATTTTTTGGCGGAGTTATATAGTGGTGAGCTGCGGGAGGATTCTGTTTGTTTAGGGTATTCTGAGGTGGAGCGGAATTGTGAGTGTTCGGGTTATTGACATCTAGAACACTAAGTGAGAAGGATAGATTTGCCAAGTTTCGGACATGTTCAAGCTCCCCTGGAGTTTCAACAACCTTTGCTCGAGTTATGACATAGCATCGTTCTGAACCTAAGTACCTTGACTATCAGAAGCTTCCGTTCGTTAAGCTGGAATTGTGTTTTCCTTTCTGATATTGCTCAGATCTTCCATTTTTCCTTTGTTTTTACCTTTAGGTGGACTAGGAGGAGGAGAAGGTAGAGGTCCCATGGATCTTGTATGATATGATGATGATGATTCCAGAATGCACGAACCAACCTTTGGGGAGGGGAATAATCAAAATAAAGTAAAATAAAACAAAATTAACCAAGTTAGTGAGGATCATGAGAAAATATTTACAGTATTTAAACACATATTGAAGAAATGTAAGTGTGTGTCCTAATTTTGGGAGCCTCGTTGTGCCCGAGGTAGGCCTAGCGACAAGTTGATTTGGAGAACTTAGATACCAACATGCCTCATTTCATTAATGTAAAATAGATGAATCCAAAAACGACACTAAAATGATAAACAGGAAATAAAGACACTAATGGCACTCAGCCTTATTACATTAATAAAGGCAAAAGGTAAACATAACCTACTTGGTCCCAGAAGAACCTTCCCCAGATTCGATATCCTTGATCCCATCCACAAGTTCCCTAGCTCGTGCAGTCCCAGCAACAGGTATGCTCTCGCCCGGTGTCCTCCTTCATTCCCCTCGCCTTTCTGGCAGTCCTCAACCCTCTTGATGATTTTTCCCTTCAACTCCACTATGCCTCGCTCCAAGTACTCCAGCTTTTTGTTGGAACGGATAGCCATATCTTTCCATTCTTCGATCAACCTTTTGTTGGTTTCATGTATCTCCCGGTGCTCGTTTTCAGAGTCATGGATCGTTTTGGGTAGCCGGTTATACTTTACCTGAGCCTCAGTATTCTCGTCTATGATTCTATTGTCTCGGCTGATTCCTGGCCTCACTAACCCATCCAAGTCGTCTTCCAACCATGCTGGGTAGAAAGGTGCACATCCTGCATAGTACCTATCTGGTTCTATATTATTCTTTTCCATTATGATTTTGCAATGCCACAAGTGTTGGGCTTGCCACTTGTAGGGGACGTTGTCATCTTGGAAGTCAGCTCTAAAGTGGATCATCTTATCAACCCTCGGCACAACTTGCTTTCTGCCTGCTTGTCTCATGGCTCAGAGAGGAACGTAAGGATATATTCCTCTCAACCCAATCAGTACTAGGTGTGGTACATCCCTAGACATGATGATGAATTCGTCTGTAGGGAACCACTCGAACATCCATTGCACCTGCTCCTCAGTTAGGTTATCAAAGAACTCTACCCACTCCTTGACAGTTTCTGGCTGAGAAAATTTGTCTGGAATATATGTCATCCGCTTTGGGTGGTGGAAAGCAATGTGATCATTCCAAGCCCTTCGTGAAATTTCTTGGCGATACTGGACCTTTTAATTTTTTTTTAAAGAGCCATAGTTGCAGCAATAGGTTGCAACCCTCAAAATGCTTAGCTCCTCTTTGACAACGCTCTAAGG
Organism: Nicotiana knightiana; assembly: GCA_005239525.1. NCBI lineage: Eukaryota > Viridiplantae > Streptophyta > Magnoliopsida > Solanales > Solanaceae > Nicotiana > Nicotiana knightiana. The sequence continues at coordinate 64,559 of ML424463.1, read as the reverse complement.
CTCGGTGAATATCAGCTATGATCATAGGAACAATGTTGAAGTCTTGCCCATCGATCCCCTCCATCAAGGCCTTGGTTACCATGGCTAACCGGGTGTGAATCCTTTCCCTTTTTGTTGGAAACACTATCAATCCCAGAAAGCAAACAATGAATACAAATACCCTATGGTGGATATGACCCAGAGATGTAATGGAAAACTCATCATGATAGGTACGTTATGATTTGCTTTGACCGTATCTCTCATACAAGTACTCGAAGGGTATGTATGATTGTTGCAGACACTCAAACTTTGTGTTCTCCTTCAACCCCATCATTTTCAAGAAACCACTACCCCTGTGGTTCTTAGATACTAACAACCCAAGGGTCTCCCAAACCTGTCCAGCTAGTCCCCCTATCTCTTCTAACAGCGGTATCATCTCAATATTCCCAAAGCGGAATACAGATCTTTCACTATCCCAAAATAAAGTAGCAGCCTCAATCAACATGTTGTTTGACTGGATATCAAAAAGAGACGGTTAATTGCCCAGATACTTCTTTACGTGTTTCTTATCACTGGAGGGAAGGTCTTCCCACTAGCTCAGGAGCATTGGAGCGATATTGCTGACCATACCGAATATGGGTACCTCTTGCCTCATTTCTGTCTAATTGACTTCAGTTGGTATGACCATTTCTGTGAAGTTAAATCCATGTTCTCTCTATGAATTGATTAGCATGGCTACTCTTGCATTACACCTCTATGTTTTCCTGTCTATTTCTTCTAGTCAGTATAATTACTTCTAGCATTAGGTATGCCTGTTAGACATAGGTGTTTCTTGTTTAAGACCCTAAATAACTATGTCCTGGTGAATGTTATGAATGTCAATCTACCCCTACGTGCTCTATGTTCCTATTAACTAGCATGCTTTCCTTCCACCCTGTTTCTATGTGCTCCTGATTCAGGATTCCTATGTTCCCAGTCCCTGTTATCCTCTCTGTGTAATTGTTTGTTCTCATCATGGTATATACTCACCAAGGGTTAACTAATAAACTAAGTTGAATCTGGTGTCGCACCACTTTTTTCCTCTCCTTTCCGATCGGTCAGAGTTTTTGACATTATTGGGATAACTCATTTCCTTTTGGGATGAGGGGTGTGAAGGATTTGAAAAGTCTCAACCTAACGAATTAAGGTGTGTTAGGGCACCTACTAAGGGTCACTTATAATACAAGTTGAATAACCAGATATTGGGTAAGGGATTGAAATTACTTCAAGGGGAAGGTGTTAGGCACCCCTCAAAGTCCACAAATGTGGTTCCCGGACAAACATACTTTGTGAATTCATTCAAGTGGAAAATAGGCAGTCTAAGATCACATGTGTAAACAAATAAAGGTTTGATAGATTAGCAACCTAAGCACACATATGTAAAGGATAGGGGAGGTCCTAAGTTATTTATCCTATAGGATCACAACAATGCAATGCTCGGTAATCACTCCTCAATGAGGGGCTACACGTGTAATTAGCGCACTGGTCATCATATCCATTTCTACCCATTATCCCACCCCTTAGTTGTTATTAAGCGCGTTCTATTTAGCGAGCTCTAAGCGTGATGTTACCCGTCCCTTCCTTGTGGTCGTGGATGAATTTAGGACCTCTAAATATAGGTAGTTCTAGACAAACCCCTAAGGTTTTAAAAGGATAAAATTCTAGGTGACAGGCAATAACAAGTAGGACTAATCAGATAAATGCAGGAAAAGATTTATGAGGCTCAGATTTACCTCCACAGATAATGCATATTACAGCACGTCTCAAACACAAACAAGAGGCAGTTTATTAGACAGAATCCTAAGCAGGATATCTAAGTGAGGGATAAAGCACATAAATACATGACATTGTTTTTATAAACTCAACAACGGGGTCCTAATCAGTTGCCTACTGATTCTTAAACATGTGAGTCTTTAAGCGGTGAACACAATAAAAAAAAGAACAATTTTCTAGTTTTATAGAAGTTAAATACCTAAGGCTTGCCTAGGCGTGTAATTGTGCAATTAATAATTACCAGAATCATTAAACAGTTCAGTAACTGTTTTACCTAAAAAGACATGTTGTTCTAGGTGATACGAATCTGAGAATGCAGGGGTTGCTATCAGTTTTATTCAGGAAACATCACATCACAATGTGAGATTATTTATACATTCTCGAATACGTAGTTAACTAGGTGTCTTAAACAAATGCGAATAGTGTCCTAGAGCATGGTATCTAATATGCGCATACAAATGGTTGAATTGTTAAGACATAATCTCAAAATGCACAAAATTCTTAAGGCATGATTTCTAAATGCACATAAAGGTTACAGAATCGTCAAAGCATGATTTCTGAATGCACACATGAGCAACAATTTTTATATTAATTATCCTAGGAGAAGGATCTCTAAGTGATCAACATAACAAATATTAGGGACACGTTGTACGTTAAAGAAGTAAACATGAAAGCCCTAATGACATGGTATCTAATGCATGTTTGGCATGGTTTGAATGAATATGTTGGTCCTAAAATATGAATTCTAATGCAAATATAATTAATATAAAGCCTATGATATTCTTTCTAACCCAATGATATTAATAGGATCATATAGCCACCCTTCCAATTTCACTAGACATCCCCAATATTCGTTTACAAATAATTATTTCAAACCGGCTGAATAAATTACATAAATAGATCAAAAAAATGAATTAAACTATAGGGAGCCTGAAGCAGACCCCCAAGTGCATCCTGAAGATACCAGATCTTCCATAACCTCAAATACCAAGTTTATAGCTAGTCTCATGTCCGGGTGTGTCAGAGTTCCCTAAGGACCTCAAGGATCCCGGACAGTGCTCACACCTTGAGTTTCATAACCAGAACTGAGTAAGTGCGGTATGGAAAGGCCAACCCTAGTGCATCAGAGTTCAGCGGGATCTCACAGGGATCCCAAAGCAGTCACACACTGGAGGGGCAAAACCTAAGGACCTAAGAGTAGAGTGAGAGTGCTTGACATAGTTTTGAAAGATTTTTGGTATAAAAACAGTATTGGAGAAGGGACTCAATTAAGTAAAGAAGTCTTATAAAAATATAGGAGTTGCTTAGTCGTAAAATATTTTTGACAAGAATCGTGTAAACACTTGAGCAATCAAACAGACTACAGAACAATCACCGAGCAAACAGGTTCAACAACAGTTTCTCACACAGGGGTAATGGGAGTTGGGGACAGATACAATACACATAGTGCAACATATAACTAACAGAAACACAAAAGCTTTTAGGAGCTAATAATACATATATAGAACATGTGTATGAACTTCATGTACAAACAGTGAAGACATAATTGGCCGAGTTAAGCATAGAATCAGAACAACTTAGGGGGTTCATGAGATTAGGAGATAACTGATAATACCAGCATAGTATAGAATTTCAGGACAAACAATGAGGGCATAGAGGTACTAAACATAATTGAGTAGAGTTAATCATAGAATCAGAATAAGCTAGGATAACAAATGAGTTTTGCAAAAACAGGTGCATACTTGAAACCAGGTAACAAACAAATAATCATTCAAACCTATCTAAATAGTAGAGCCAGTTTAGTACATACTACCAAGGAATGGACAAGTTCATGACATGCTGATCAGAAATTGAATTAGGACAGAACTAACAGTGATCCAAACAGGCTAATTACATATTGAAAAGTAAGATAATAGACAGGAATAGATTGGTAACTAGTAAATTAAAGCAGCAAGAAAACATATAGTGTTTGGAACTGGGATTGAAGTCAGAACATACCAGTTAAGGAGAGTATACAAAAAGTGAAGAGAAATAGACTGCAATATTTATCCTTGGCTTACGGCTGACTAATTTCAGTAACAAGAGCAGAAAAGCTTTTTTTGAACTAATGGGTTCGTCTGTTGAATGAAAAGAGAAGAGAGTATATACAGTAGTTTGAAAGTTATGTAAATAAGGAAAGAATCAATTTGTTCAGTAATTGAAGAACTCAGAATCAATTAAAATAAAATCAGTCCAAGTCTTCCCTTAATTAAGGGAGTCATTTCAAACGGTAAAGGATAGGAAACAAGTTAAGGAAAGAAATCACATAGCTCGAGTATAACAATTAAGGAAAGAATTCAAACATTGTAGGTACAAAATAAGTAATTAGGGCTAGATACATAAGGGATTAATTAAGGAAGCAGTAGTAAGAATCAGTAAATAATACAATCAATCATAAATAAGGCAAGAAGTAATTTAAAAGTCGTGAAAAATAGGGAAATAACCAGAAATAGGCATACGAGCATCAACACAGGAAATCAGGGATTCAAAGAATCAAAGTAATAATAATTTTAAGGGAAATATTATGAACTTCTGTGAATAAACAAATAAACCCAAGTACAAACAGAAGGAATCGGAAAATATGAAACCCTAACGGACATATTAGGGTAAAAATCAAATTAATCGAAGTAGAACCCGAGAATCAAACACATAGACGAATCGAATGAACAGTTAGTAAAGACGAACTCATAATCCAAAACTAAAGCCAAGAAATTAGGGGTTTTCAACATAAGTAATTAGGGTTAAAAGGAAATCTAACAAAATAGATTAAACACATAACAATCAAGGAATAACAGTTAAAAATCAGAGGAAAACGTTTTGAAGAAAAGGTGAACCCTAGTTAAGAAAATGAAGAGACGTTTCAAAAATCAGAAAGGTTTTCATAGAAAACAAGTAAAATAGTTCAAATATTCTCAGATTTTTTAGAGATCTAAAGAGTTAAGAGATGAAATTAGGGTTTTGAGAGGAATAACCCAGAGATAGAGAGAGACTGGCTTAGAAACCATAGGTCTAGCAAGAAAATAGAATGATCTTACTCAATCGAGCCATGGTGGCCTGAGAATGGTGAAAACAGGCCCAGGGGTGAATGAACGGCCACTGGTCCCTTCAGGACCTCAAAGACAACATGAATCCCGGACATAGGAGAGCCACTAGGGCTAGGAGTGGTGGTGATCCACCATTATTAACAGCGAGCAAGCAACCGGCGAAGGGGAGTTAGGGTTAGGTCGAGGGAGTTTGAGAGAGAATGAGAGGGGTGACGTCGGAGAGGGTGAGGGAAATGAGGGGTTTTGGGGGGTAGTTGTTAGGTTAATTATGGTAAGGGAAAACCTGGACTGTTGATCAAAAATGATCAACGGCAAAGATTTAAGCAGACTGGGTCGGGTAGGATTTAGGTTTGGGCTTAGGTATGTTGGGCTAGGTATAATTAGGTGTTTGGGATGGTTTTATTTAGGCTAAAATTGAAACGGAAATAGGCCATTTTCTAAATACCCAAATTAAATTAGTGAAAATAATTTATAACATAATTACTAATTATAAAATGAATTCCATGCATAAAAACATTTTCAAAATAATTATTTGGTATTTTAATATACAAAACACTAATTTATAGTAAAGAATAGTACAAATATGTGTGGGCCATTGGCTGCTTATGGAATAATTTGGTCTTAATAGGACCATGAGTGATAAATTAAGTCAAGAAATATTTTGAAATCATTTGTGATGCAATTTGGTAATTATTTGTTGGAAATAAATACTGGATAAATTAATAAAAGATGTCGAAAAATTATGGAAAAATACCAATTGGTATTAATGCATGATTTTGAAGGTATATATGCAATTTTATAATATTTTAGGAAAAATTGGGTATCAACATCTGCCTAATGTGAGTCTTTCATTTGAGACTTTATGACTATGTTCTGTTTGATGTTGGTTTGCTGAAACTTTGTTTTCAGAATGTTTCTAAGCTGTTTTCACTTCTAGGATGTTTTCACTTCTAAACTGTTTTAACCTCTGAATTGTTTTCACTTATAAATTGTTTTCACCTCTGAATTGTTTTCACTTCTGATCTGTCTTCTTAAAAATATTTCTACTCTTTCAATCACTATATTCCAATCCTACTCTTAGAATATTTAGGATCCTGCCTCTCCAGTGTGAGCACTACCTAGGAGTCCATGAGACTCGTCAGAACTTTGACACATTGGGGCTGGCCCTTCCACACTGCACAAAAAAATTTCTCTTTAAAAGGAATCTTTGTGTGAGAATTGCCCGGGGTCCCTGAGGCCCTTGGGAACTTTGACGCACCAGGATATTCTCTTGGACACTATGAGATATTGGTACTTCATACTTGGTTGAAGGCCTGATTTTCTAGGTTTAGTTTGGGCCTATCCAGACTCCCTATAGCATAGCATTATTTATTCTGTAATTCATTTATCGTATGGTCTGTAATAAATAATTCTTGTAAAACAGATATTGGGTATATTAGTAAAATGGGAGGGACTTTTATATATATTTATCGGGAATCGGGTATAGTTTGTGCTCTTAGGACTATTATGATTATCTACCTGCATTAGAAACCCTACTTATAGGATTATTATGTGCACTAAAAAACATGCTTATAAGTTCATCATATGGTTTGTTCTAAACTTCCACTCCTCAAATTCTGCATGTTCATGTCTACTTAGAAATCCTGTCACTAGGTTGTTATTAATTCTGTCTAATAATCATAGTCATAAAGTTCTCCTGTGTGCATTACAAACCATGTTTTAGGATGCTCTTAGGACTATTATGATTATCTACCTGCATTAGAAACCCTGCTTATAGGATTATTATGTGCACTAGAAAACATGCTTATAAGTTCATCATATCGTTTGTTCTAAACTTCCACTCCTCAAATTTTGCATGTTCATGTCTACATAGAAATCCTGTCACTAGGTTGTTATTAATTCTGTCTAATAATCATAGTCTTAAAGTTCTCCTATGTGCATTAGAAACCATGTTTTAGGACTTTCATTGCACTTGCCTAAATACCACGCCTATATCTAGATCGTACAAAATCAGTAGCAACCATGTCTATAAGAATAAGTATAAAAGCGGTACCAACACCTAGATATCATAAAAATATAAAACCAGTTCTGTAATGTTATGATTATGTTTTCAGCACCTAGACAGCATGCCTATAGGACATAATGAACCAAAGTGCCTGCTTAAAATTGTTTATTGGTTTATTATGGCTCTGATTAGCCATTAGAAATCATGCTTATAGGACATTATGATCCACACCTAGGAAAGCATGTAGGACAACTAAAATCTTGCAATTGTAAAACTGTGCTTTGTTTAACTGTTTGTGAAATACCTAGATTCAACAAACCCTAATATCAGTAGGCAAACTGATTAGGTCTCCACTGCGTTGTTTTAATAAAATACTGCATATATTTTGTGTTCATTCTCACCTAGTTATCCTGCTATAGGACTTTTAAAGTGTCTGAAATACTAATTTTTGAGACATGCAATTGCATGTTTATTTGTGGAGGTAAATGTGGGCCTTTAATTGTTCCTTTATATGACAGTCCTATTTTTTTTTCTTGCTGCTTATATTTTCTCATTTTAAGCACTTTAGGACAGTCTAGATCCACCTTAACTAGAAGTCCTAAACACCTCCAGGACCGTAAGCATGGGACGGGTAATGCACACATAGAGTACATTTAATTTGGATCGCTTATATAACCACTAAGGAGAGGGTAATTGGGTAGTAAAGGATATGATGACTTGTACGCTAATTCCACGCGTAATATATAATGACTCGACCGGTCGTTTTGAGCTCTGGCGCGTCGTTCAGCAGTTTGAAGTCATGAGCAATTTCGTTTCGGGTATTATGACGTGTAGGTGTGGTCGGAACTGAATTTTAAGAAGTTTGGAGTCAATTTAGGAAGAAAATTCTCAAATCAGAAGCCTTAAGTTGGAAGAATCAGGATTTGAAGGTTCCTGCAGGTTCGTATGATGATTTCAGACTTGGGCGTATGTCCGGATCGGGCTTTTGTTAAATCGGGAGCGTTTCGGCGTATATTGTGAAAGTCAGCATTTTGGATGAAATTTCCTAAGTTTGGCTTTAAGCGCATCCACTGATATTGATGTCCGTTTGGGATTCCAAGCCTGGGAATAGCTCCCTATGATGATTCTGGAGTTTGGAACGCAATCGGAAGTGAATTCGGATGCCCGTAGGTCATTTTGAAGTCATTTGGCTAAAGATAGAAATTTGAAGGTTTTTGAGAAATCCGACCGGAAGTGGAAATCTTGATATAAGAGTCGAAATGCGATTCCGGAAGTTGAAGAAGGTCCGTAATGTCTAATATGACTTGTGTGCAAAATTTAGGGTCAATCGGGCGTGATTTGATAGGTTTCGGCATCAGATGTGGAAGTTTGAAATTTCAAAGTTCATAATGCTTGAGTTGGAGTGCGATTCATGATTTCGATGTTATTTGATATGATTTTAGGCCTCAAGCGAGTTTTTATAATGTTTTAGGACATGTTGGTATAATTGGTTAATCTCCCGAAGGCCTCGGGTGGATTTCTGAAGGCTAACGGAATGGATTTCGGGCAAAAATAGCTGCTGAAATTTCTGCTGCAAATCTGTTTTGGACAGCAACTGATGCATCGAAGAGCTAATGTTGGAAGCGTATATATCAAAATCTATAAGGAATATGAAACTTGCAAAACATAAAACTTTTAGTCCTTGAATTCTAGTTTCCTGGAATTTAAACCATTTATGATTTGGACATTTTATCAGAAAGTTATGATCAATTGAAGATGGCTGGTGAAGCAGTTTCGACAGAATTTACTGATGCATGGAGCCGACTTTAGAAGCTCATATCTCGGAATATATAAAGAGTTATATGGTTTACAGCCTATTAAATTAAATATCTTCGAATCTAGTTTCTAAATTTTCAAATTGTTTGTCATTTGAATATTTCTAGAAGAAGTTATGGGCATTTTAACAGAAGGTGTACAGCAAGGGAAAATTGTAATAGGATGTACAACCTGCACAGCGCAAAGTACAACTCGATGAAGCATGGGCAGATTATTTTTAACCCGAGTTTTGGCCCATTTCTTTCATTTCTTTCATTTGGCTTGGACGATTGTGGAGAGCTCAAGGAGGGATTTTCACCAAGCAACGCTAGGTAAGTGATTTCTTCCTATTTATAAGTTAAATATGTGAACTTACATGGATTTAAACATGGAAAATTAGTATAAATTTGAAATTTTTGGGGAAGACCTAGACTTTGGAATTTTGGACTTTTACCATGAATTTGAGCATGAAAATTAGAGCAAATTTTATATTTGAGTTAGTAAAGCTATGGAAAGAATTTATCTTCGAGAAATTTTGGAATCCAGGCACGTGGGCCCGAGGGCATTTTGGTCAACTTTTCGAGCGGAGTTGGAAACTTATATAATTTGAATTGTTACAAGTATTAGAGTGAATTTTTATTGGTTTCCCCATTATTTGAATAGTTTTGGGGCGTTGTGCATTAACTGGAGTCGTCGGAAGGGTTGGAAGTCGGTTATGGAATTTCGGAGCGAGGTAAGTCTCCTTTCTAACTTTGTGAGTGAGAATTGTCCCCATAGGTGAACTAAGTGAATACATGCTATTATTTATGGGGGCTACGTACGCATGAGGTGACGGGTGTCCGTGCGTAGCTACTATTATGCCATGTCCGGGTAGTCTAGGACCCACTAGCATGCCTTACTTGTTGTACTTGTGACCTTGTCAGTAAAATATCATGTGATACTTTCAATTAGTATCTAAATCTCTTAGAAGGATAGAGTTTACTTTTCTTAATCACCTAGAAGGAGAATTGATTCTTCCTTGGATAATTGTGTTTCGGATAAATCTATAGAGTTTGGAACCCTGTCGAAATTGGCAAGTAAATATCCAGAAAGGTTTTAAATACTATTCTCATGTTTATTAAAAGGAAAATTTTATCACTTCATAAAACAACTAATTTTCCTTTTTTCTTGATAAAAATGTGGTTTATTGGTGTGAACATGTGTAACTTTGGGTGCCTGAGTGGCATGTATGATTCGCGAGTAGGATGCCCCTGTATTTATGTATATTTATATGGGGACCCGAGTTGTAGGTATGATTCGCGAGGTGGGTAGCCCTAGTATTATGTTAACTGCGTCGCATGTTCAATTCCAGAGCGGGGCAGATAGATGCATCTATGGTTCGGGCCATTCGACCCTCGGCAGTGCACATTTTATTATTGTTGGTCCACGTTGTTCAACCCTCTACATTACTTGCGCATGATAACTGATGCGTATTTTCTGTAATTATTACCTGTTTATTGACCTATGAAGTTTTAATTGATAACTCAAATGACGAAGATGTAAAGTGTTAAATGTGGAAGGAGTTGATATTTTTTATTCCTGATTTTAATAAATTGCCTATGACATTCATGCTTAGTGTCTCACTTGATTATACTAAACTGACTTCTAGCAAGTTTCTAATTCGACCTCTCGTCACTACCTCTCTGAGGTTATGCGGGATACTTACTGAGTACACGTTGTTTCGTACCCATGCTACACTTGTTGTGCATTTTTATTGCACATGTACTTTCATAGCGATGTGGCTGGTTTGGTGACTTAGGCGAGCTGCATTATCCGGAGGCAATGCGCAGCTGACAGAGTCTCCCTCGTATCGTATTCATTTTATTTTAATTTCCTTGTCCAATTGCATTTCGGATAAGCTTTGTAGAAATTATAAAGTTCTTAGAATTTGCTCATGCACTTGTGACACCAGGTTCTGGGATGTGTTTGGGATGCATTTTATAAAAATGGAAGATTGAACTGTCATATTTACTTAGTGGATTTTATTCAGTTGTCATGTAGTAAAGTGAAAGGTAATGATTTCAAAAATGCTAAAAATAGGAAATCTAACTTAACTATTTAATGATTGGCTTGCCCGACAATGGTGTCCGGTGCCATCACAACCTTATGGATTTTGGGTCATGACAACATGGTATCAGAGCACTAGGTTCCCTTAGGTTTCACGAGTCATGAGCAAGTGTATTAGAGTCTTGCGGATCGGTACAGATTGTCTATACTTATCTTCGAGAGGCTACAGGGCTGTTAGGATTCCCTTATTGATTCCTCATCGTGCAACATGGATTTGAGGAATTGAAATGGTGTTACAGATATGGTGCGAGATGTTTTCCATGTGTAGTTGGTTGAGGCTGTTGTTGTTGCCCTGCAGAAGAATATTATGTTGTTTCAGCTCGGTAGTTGTGTTTCTGAGAACTTTGAGGATATGCTCAGATTGTTATGATTCTTACGATTGGTTATCGTGCGATGTTGATACGATGCTAGAATGCTTGCCCATATGTTGGGGGTGATGAATGTTGAAGGGGGGTCTTCTCAAAAGGTGATTTCGAGATTTCGGTATTTCAGTTCCGAAAGAGGAAAGACATTGGATTATAAATGGTTAGGTTTTGGATTGATAAAGTAGTAAGACTTGGTGTTTTCAAGTAAGGTGAGATATTCACCTGTAACGTGATATCGTCGTCATTGATCGAATGGAATGTGTTAAGTTTGTCGGTGCTATGGTTTCTTCGGTTGCATGGGGTCAGAGTATTGTGAAGAAGTATTGAAGAAGCGGTTGTCAGAGACCGTGAGGCGCGGTGGTTCAGTACTGGATAAGTGTTGATAATGAAGGAAACTCGAGAAAGATGATCTTCGAAGAGTTTGAAGTCGTGGTGATCTACTTGTTTAAGAGCTGCAGAGAATGATATTGAATTGAGTCAGCAATTGGGCTGCATACGATGAAGGAAGACATGTGAGAAGTGTCAGGCAGCGGCTAAATTTCTAAAAGTCCAGGCGTAAGGAAAGGAGGTCAGGTAGTGATTAAAGGAATGAGTTTAACCAAAGTGGGAGAGCGGAAACATAGTGGTGAATTAGAGGATATTGTAGCGCATTTATTAGTTGTCCATCAGGAGCGACCGGACTGGTAAAGTTGGTGAATGAGAATTGGCTTAGGATGGAGTATTGATTTCGTAGAGATGGTACAGTACGGCGTCGTTGGAAGGTGTCAGTTGGTGATTTCCACAGGTGGGTTATCTCATGTGAGTAGGTTAGCGGTTGTGTGGTTGGCAAGTTTCTGTGAGAGGGATTCTAGTGGATGTTCCATAGGAGGCAGAATGTGTGAATGATGCTAGAGAATTTGAGTATTTAGGGAGTGCTAACAAGAGAATTTGGAAGAATTGGACGGATTGGTTGAGCAAGATCATGTTAACAAAGGGGAAAGGATCTCAGCATGGTCTAGAGTGGTGCAAGGAGTAGCTTCGGGCTAAGTGGGGGAGTCCCACCACCTGCAGTTGGGCTGTAGGATTTTGTTCTCATGGGGTTGCGGATTGTCGGCGTAATGGAAAGTTATTGCAGCTAAGGAAAAGGAGTAAAATAGTGATTGTGCGTGGGATTTCATGAATGTGTGCAAAAGTTGGCCCTATTGGACCAGGGTTAGGCTTTGGAGGATTCAGAATATATGCTTAAGGCATAGGCGAGTTGTTTGGGTAGTGACTCAGTCACGTGCTTCATTAAAGAGGGTGTTTGTGTGCGAGAAGAGCCTTGGAGTCTATTGTATTTGGGTCCAGTCAGAGTGGGTGACTCTCAATAGTGGTCCTAGTAAATTTGAAGGTTAAGAATGCGGTGTTTAAGGGTTTCAGACAGTAGTATGATTAAGAGCCGAGCTTTTGCAGTATAATTTCTTAGAAAAGGGAAGATGGTTGGGGTGTTCTATGATATGTTTCAGCGTGCATGATAGTATTGGGAGAGTGAGAGAAGTAACCTCCGGAGTGTAGGAAGATTATCAGAGGGGTATGAGACGGGTTGTGAGATTGAGACAGCATGGTCTCGTGAATCAAGGCCATTTGGGATGAGTGAGGATTGAGTTATTATGAGTTGAATGGGGTTACTATTATTTCTGAGGCGATTGCGGATAATTAGAGAGAAGATGGATTGGTTAGCTATGGTTGATATGGCACATGTACGACAGTGATCAGTTCCTTCGGTGTGATTGAGTATGTGTATGGTTGGTGCAGATGTGTGTGGGGATTGTCTGCCATCGTAATAATGTCATTTGGGAGCATTCGAGTGTTATGGCGTGACAGGTGTAGGCGGATCCCGGATGGTTTATGGTGGTTCAGACCACTACCTAAGGATTTGCATGTTCGGTGATTGTGAGAATTCACTTGAGTGTTGTTATTGTTCTCTTGAATTGAGGTAAGTAAGAGGTTTCTTTATGATGAGGTTTTTCTCCTATTAGCGGTTCAGGAGTTATGATGGGATTCCTATGCTATTCCATATCGGCATGTTAGGTGCAGTAGTCAGTGTGGAGCTGGAAGTAAGGATCGAGATTATGGCTCGGTGTTAGTAGGGATGTCATGAGCTCAGATGAGCAAGAAAAGGGACTTGAAAATTAGAGTTAGCTGGTATTGTCATTCAGTGTCACCTGAGATTGGTCTTTGATTAAAAAATCTTGGTATCCTCGTCATGGGTTTGTAGTATTAGTGTGGTCGGTGTTATGGATGTATAGACTTATTACCTGGTGTGGAAGGTCGTGGGAGCGTAACCACGAGGAGATTGTATAAGTGTGACATGTAGTCACATGATTGGTTGAAGATTTAGACCAAGTATAAGGAAGTGCAATATTGCTTATTTGAGGATTTATGCCAGGAAGGCGTTCCGTTCAGTCGGTTGTGGATTGTGGGGTGTTTGTCCCGGCTATGATGGTTGTTCTTGTGTATTATAAGAGGAAGTGGGTTATTTTGGACCCAGGTCGAGCTATTAGCCTAGTTTAGTGCAAGCAGAATTGACTTGAAGTGTGTGAATGGATTAAAACAAGATTATGGGCTTCACGTGAGTTAGATGTGTTCATTTCAGTATAGCGCTCCTGAAAGAGGGGTGTTGGAATATCATATGTTGTTCCGTCTTCGTCCAATTCATGTAATGTTATGATTGTGCCGTGTGAGTTGTGAAACGGCTTGATAGATCCCTATGTGTTGATTCTCCGTGTAGTGATGATGTTATGCGAGCAGGAGAGCTCTTGAGATTCAGAGTATATATATCGCACCTCAGTTGTGCTCAAGTTTTGTAGCATGTGGCCTTATCACTCTCCCCATGATGGTATTATGCACTTAGCGTTCTTATGATTGATATTCAGTATTTTGTGATAGTGAGCAATTCAGCTCCGTGTATATTTCCTTATGTGAATTTTATGATGGGATCGGGCGGCACGCCGCCACGGGTATGTTAATTGGATCGGGTTGCATGCTGCAACAATGTGATGATGAGTCAGCTTCCTATATTTATTTTTTTTTTTCTTGTGTTTTACTTCCTATTTTATGAGGAAAGTTCATATTAGTTGCGTGAGTTTAGTAGTCCCTTCCTAAGTCATTTCTTATGTATCATGTTCGAGTTGTGGCCTATAGGCGGGATGTGGTATCATGTGAGACTGTTGGTCATTGTGGTCAGATGATGAGTTATGCAGTTCATGGTTCTGATTCAGCAAAGGTATGCAGTCATGTTCTGGTATATCGTGTGGTAGTTGATAAAGTGTTTATATATTGGAACTAGGCCTGGCCGAGAATTTCAGGTATTGGAATTGGGTTCTGAGCTGATTATATGGATAAAAGAGGATGTCTTCAGGTTTGATCAGGCCTATGTGCTCAACTAGGTTATAGTAGCACGGGCAGGTGCTCGAGGTGTTAAGCAGTGATTTCAGATAACTCCAGAGCAGTTCCTAGCACGTTCGAGGAAGAACGTCTATTTAAGTAGGGGAGAATCTAACGACCCGACCGGTTGTTTTGAGCTCTAGCGCATCGTTAAGCTGTTTGAAGTCATGAGCAGCTTCGTTTCGGGTATTATGACGTGTAGGTGTGGTCGAAACTGAATTTCAGGAAGTTTGGAGTCAATTTAGGAAGAAAATTCTCAATTCAGGATTTGAAGGTTCCTGAAGGTTCGTATGATGATTTCGGACTTGGGCGTATGTCCGATCGGGCTTTGGATAACCGGGGAGCGTTTCCGCGTATATTGTGGAAATCAACATTTTTGAAGAAATTTCCTAAGTTTGGCTTGAAGCGCATTTCAGTGATATTGATGTCTGTTTGGGATTTCGAGCCAGGGAATAGCTCCGTATGGTGATTCTGGACTTGGGAGCGCGATCGGAAGTGAATTTGGATGCCCGTAGGTCATTTTGAAGTCATTTGGCTAAAGAAAGAAATTTCAAGATTTTTGAGAAATCCGACCAGAAGTGGAAATTTTGATATCGGGGTCGGAATGCGATTCTGAACGTTAGAGCAGGTCCGTAATGTCGAATATGACTTGTGTGAAAAAATTGGGGTTAATCGGACGTGATTTTATAGGTTTCGGCATCGGATGTGGAAGTTAGAAATTTCAATGTTCATAAAGCTTGAGTTGTAGTACGATTCAGGATTTAGACGTTATTTGATGTGACTTGAGGCCTCGAGAGAGTTTGTATCATCTTTTGGGACATGTTGGTATAATTGGTTAAGCTCCCGAGGGCCTCGGTTGGATTTCAGAAGGCTAACGGAATGGATTTCGGGCCAAAATAGCTGCTGAAATTTCTGCTCCAAATCTGTTTTGGACAGCAACTGATGCATCGAAGAGCTAACTTTGGAAGCGTATATATCAAAATCTATAAGGAATATGAAAAATTGGAAAATAAAAAAGTTTGTATCCCTTTCATTCTAGTTTCCAGAAAGTTAAACCATTCATCATTTAGACATTGGATCAGAAAGTTATGATCGATTGAAGATGGCAGGTGAGCCAGTTTCGACAGAATTTACTGATGCATGGAGCCAACTTTAGAAGCTCATATCTCGGAATATATAAATAGTTATTTGGTGTACAGCCTATCAAATTAAATATCTTCGAGTCTAGTTTCTAAACATTCAAAAGGTTTGTCATTTGAATATTTCTACAAGGAGGTATGGGCGTTTTAACAGAAGGTGTACAGCGAGGGAAAATTGTAATAGGATGTACAACCTGCACAGCGCTAGGTACAACTCGATGAATATTGGGCAGATTGTTTTAAACACGAGTTTTGGCCCATTTCTTTCATTTGGCTTGGACGATTTTGGAGAGCTCAAGGAGGGATTTTCACCAAGCAACACTAGGTAAGTTATTTCTTCCTATTTTTTAGTTAAATATGTGATCTTACATGGATTTAGACATGGAAAATTAGTATAAATTTGGGATTTTTGGGGAAGACCTAGAATTTGGAATTTTGGACTTTTACCATGAATTTGAGCATGAAAATTAGAGCAAATTGTGTATTTGAGTTAGCAAAGCTATGGGTAGAATTTATCTTCGAGAAATTTCGGAATCAAGGCACGTGGGCCCGAGGACATTTTGGTCAACTTTTCGCGCGGAGTTGAGAACTTATATAATTTGAATTTTTACAAGTATTAGAGTGAATTTTTATTGGTTTTCCCGTTATTTGAATAGTTTTGGGGCGTTGTGCATCAACTGGAGTCGCCGAAAGGGTTGGAAGCCGGTTATGGAATTTCGGAGTGAGGTAAGTCTCCTTTCTAACTTTGTGAGGGGGAATTGTCTCCATAGGTGAACTAAATGAATACATACTTTATTTGTGAGGGCTACGTACGCATGAGGTGATGGGAGTCCATGCGTAGCTACTATTATGCCATGTCCGGGTAGTCTAGGACCCACTAGCATGCTTTACTTGTTCTACTTGTGAACTTGTCAATAAAATATCATGTGATACTTTCAATTAGTATCTAAATCTGTGAGAAGGATAGAGTTTACTTTTCTTAATCACCTAGAAGAAGAATTGATTCTTCCTTGGATAATTGTGTTTCGGATAAATCTATAGAGTTTGGAACCTTGTCGAAATTGGCAAGTAAATCTCCAGAAAGGTTTTAAATACTATTCTCATGTTTATTAAAAGGAGAATTTTATCACTTCATAGAACAACTAATTTTCCTGTTTTCTTGATAAAAATGTGGTTTATTGGTGTGAATATGTGTAACTTTGGGTGCTTGAGTGGCATGTATGATTCGCGAGCAGGATGACCCTATATTTATGTATATTATACGGGGACCCGAGTCACAGGTATGGTTCGCGAGCGGGGTGGCCCTAGTATTATGTTAACCGCGTTGTATGTTCGATTCGAGAGCGGGGAAAATAGATGCATCTATGGTTCGGGCCGTTCGACCCTCGGCAGTGCACATTTTATTATTGTTGGTCCACGCCGTTCGACCCTCGGTAATTACTTGCGCATGATAATTGTTTCATATTTTCTGTAATTGTTACCTGTTTATTGGCCTTCGATGTTTTAATTGATAACTGAAATAACGAAGATTTAAAGTGTTAAATATGGAAGGAGTTGATATTATTTATTCCTGATTTTAATAAATTGCCTATGACATTCATACTTGGTGTCTCACTTGATTATACTAAACTGGCTTCTAGTAAGTGTCTAATTCGACTTCTCGTCACGACCTTATGGATTTTGGGTCGTGACAACCTCTAATTGAGGAAAGCTTATTGGGTATTGCACAGAATTGATCATATAGGCTAATAAACCTAGGACCCCTTTATGCCTGATTTTTTTAATACTTATTGTGTTTAAATCGCTTTATTTCCTTAATGACTAATTCACAAAATGAGTTCGACCGGGACCCACCATTATGGACCTCGAGAGGTGCCTAACACCTTCCCCTCAAAGTAATTTCAAGCCCTTACCCAATCTCTGGTAATGTAAACCGGTTTTTATGAGTTATTTGCCTTAGGTGCCCTAACGCACCTTAATCCGTTAGGTGGCGACTCTTCAATTTTCATACCCCTTTCCTAAAAGGAAATGAGTTGTCCCAAAGAATGTCGAAACCTGGACTGCGCGAAAGGAAAAAGGGGGCGCGACAACATTTATATTTATGCATATGGTAAGGAAGAGTGATAAAGCACGAAGGGTGATGTCGTGCACATTTTACATTTATATTTATGCATATGGTATGGAAGAGTGATAAAGCATGAAGGGTGATGTCGTGCACATTTACATTTATATTTATGCATACGGTAAGGAAGAGTGATGAAGCACGAAGGGTGATGTCGTGCACATTTACATTTATATTTATATTTATGCATATGGTGAGAAAGAGTGATAAAGCACGAAGGGTGATGCCGTGCAACTTTACATTTATATTGATGCATATGGGTAGGAAGAGAGTAAAGCACAAAGGGTGATGCCATGTACTCTATTTATTATTTGGTGAGGATGAGAGTAAAAGCACGAAGGGTGATGCCGTGCAAGTTTCCTTTCTATTATTAATTGCTAAAATTATTTTTGATCACTATCTGTGTTTGCCTTATTGTTTCCTCGTTTATTATGCTAGAAACTCCACATCGTATGCTCCCTTCCCATTAGTTGATATTTCTTTAAATTCCTTAATTGTTGTTATTCTTGTTAGCAAGATTATATAAATATCCAGGTTTTATGTGGTTTCTTGCCCTAGCATCGTCACTACTTCGCCGAGGTTAGGCTTGGAACTTACTCAGTACATGGGGTCGGTTGTACTGATACTACACTCTGCACTCTTTTGTGCAGATCCAGGTACCGTCCAGCGCTAGGAGATTTTAGTAGCAGACATCATTATTCGAAGACACGAGGTAGATCTACTGGCGCCCGCAGATTCCTGGAGTCTCCTCTTTGTTTTATAGATACTGTTTTATTACACTCAAAACAATTACATTATTTATTTCATCCGTTATTTGTAGTACTCTTATGGGTCGTTTGGTTTGAATATGGCTTACACCGGGATACGTTATACTGGTATAAGTTATGTTGTGATAAGTTATGCTGGAATTAGTTATGCCGGGATTATTTTTTATCCATTGTTTGGTATGTTGTATTAAATATGACAATTGCATAAATTGTAAGAAGAATGTATAAGTTATACCAGTGTTAATTACCCCACTGTGATGACTCAAAAGGTCATCCCGTATATTTCTAGCTAATTCTGTGTTCAAAGGTCGTGAAAACCTCCTTCCGTCTTGCCTCAATTTTCTTGCGCAGCCCCGGCGTGTAGCCGGGAAGCCTTTATGTGAAAAACTGATAAAAATAATAATTTTATATTAGAAGTTGGAATAAAGTTGACTTCGGTCAACGTTTTTGGTAAACGGACCTGGACCCATGATTTGACGGTCCTGAAGGGTCCGTAGGAAAACATGGAACTTGGGCGTATGACAGGAATAGAATTCCGAGGTCCCAAGTCCGAGAAACGAATTTTTAAAGAAAATTGTTTTCTGAAAAATATAAAGATCTTTGAAAATAAAGTTTGAGGTGAAACCTGTGATATCGGGCCCGTATCATAGTTTCCGGAGCCCGGTACAGGTTCGATATGACTTATATGTGTTATCTGTATTATTTGGTAAGAAACGGACTTAGTTTGACGTGATTCGGACCTTAAATGCAAAAATTGGTGTTTAATGAAGTTTTAAGAAATTTCATTGATTTTGAGGTTTAATTCGATGTTTATGATGTTATTTGGTGATTTGATTATACGAATAGGTCTGTAGGATATTGTAGAGGTTATGTGCATATATGGTTTTGAGTCCCGGGGACCTCGGATGTGTTTCGGATGGATGTCGGGTCCATTTTTCGTATTGTTGAACAGCTGAAATTGTCTTCTGATTTCCTTCTATGTGATCGCATAGGATTAGTCGCGATCGCATAGTGCTGCTATAATCTGCCCATTTTCCTTCATTGTGAACGCACTACATTGTCCACGATCGCATATCTCTAATAGTGTTACCCTCCGCTTTCGCTTCCTGTCTTACGCGATCGCACAATAGGGAAAGGGGCTGGGGGATAATCTTCAATGTGATCGCATATGGGCACCTGCATTCGCATATCACCTGGGCAGTAACCACATTTTATTCAATGTGATTTCATATGTCTCTTCACGATTGCATAGTACTCTTTTGGCCAGCAGCATTTTTTCTTCTATGCGATCTCGTCTTGGTGACCGCGATCGCAGTGCTTTAAATCACTAGGTAGAATATAAACTTCCAAAAATTGGGGTTTCACCATTTTAAACATATTTTGACTTCTAGAACTCGGTTTTGGGCGATTTTTGAGGGTTTTTCACACAAATCGAATAGGTAAGTGTTCTTCCACTAGAATTAAATATATTTCATGAATTAGTTTTTGTTTTTATCATTTAATTTGTGATTTGAGTTGAGGGGATTGTGGGTTTTGAAAGAAAACTTCAAAAATGAAAATTCATGATTTGAATGACCAAATGTTATCGGAATTTGATAAATTTAGTATGGGTGAACTCGTATCGGAATTTGTAAAATTTGTCGGGTTCCGAGGTGCGGGCCCGGGGGTCGACTTTTGGGTCGATTTTTATAAATTTGCAAAGATTGAAACTTTATTATTAGGAATCGTTCCTTATACGTTTTATATGTATTATTGAAGTTGTTTTAGTTGATTTTGAGCCGTCCCAAGGCCTTCCCGCCTGAGAAGTCTATTTTTGAGTACCGGGTTGTCGTCTTTGAGGTAAGTATCTTGCCTAACCTTGTGTGGGGGAACTAACCCTTACGATTGAGTCTTCTCTGTTGATTGTAGTTCGCGTACGCGAGATGACGAGTGCGTACTCAGACTTATTTGCAAATAGATTCCCCTTTAGGGATTTTAGGTCCTTATGTTCCCCACGTATGAATTGAATTCCTGATTTCTAGTTTCATCTCTCCCTGCTCAAATTAGAAGTACTTGCCTAGCATTCCTTGTTTCTTATATGATCTTAATTGACTTAAATGAAGACTTTATTTTTCCTACTGTTATACTATATATTCCTTCATACGCTGCCTATGTGACTAAAACTAGTATAATCTCGCCCTATAAATGTCTAACAAGTAATTGGAATATCTATACGTTGGTCAAGCATGCATGTGAGTCGTACATTGTGATTTAAATAATTTTCCTCTTAAGTACTACTTAGGTTTAATTTATGACCACCCATGTTGATGGTATTCTTTGATGCTGCCTATTTACTGAGCATCTGTTCAAACTGAGTTTATTTAAATTTAGACTACGGACAGAGATCCGGGAGCTTTCCCCATGTACTGCATCGCATATTTAAATTTGTATTACGGACAAAGATCCGGGAGCTTTCGCCCTGTACTGCACTGGATATTTAAATTTGGACTACGGACACAGATCCGGGAGCTTTCCCCCTGTACTGCATCGCATATTTAAATTTGTATTACGGACAGAGATCCGGGAGCTTTCCCCCTGTACAGCATCGCATATTTAAATTGGGACTACGGGCGAGATTCCGGGAGCTTTCCCCCTGTACAACATTGCATGACAAATTTTGAGTTGCAGACTGAGTTCCGGTGGTTTTTACCGTTGAGGAGATTTGGATCGAAAGATATATATATATATATAGCTGAAAAGCAATTACTCCAGGAAAAGTTATTTCTGAAGGACTTCTATTTCGAAAGTATATTTGAATAAGTATTTGTCTTGCATAAAAATGATATTTGAAAGAGCAGTATTTGGGAAAGTATATTTTGAAATTCACGTATTTGATGATATTTGAAAGAGCAGTATTTGGGAAAGTATATCTTGAACATCACGCATTTTGATGATATTTGAAAGAGCAGTATTTGGGAAAGTATACTTATGTGAGGACCCAAAGGGTCATCACCTATTTTCTCACCCATTTCGTGCTTCCGAGGCCTTGGAAACCTCACTTAGGGTTGCCTCTATTTGTGTGCGCAGTCCGGGCACGTAACCGGAAAGCTTAAATATGAAACTCTGTAAAAAATGCTAAGTTTGGATATTAGAATGAATAAATTTGACTTCGGTCAACATTTTGGGTAAACGGACCCGGACCCGTGATTTGACAGTCCCGGACGGTCCGTAGGATGGGACTTGGGCGTATGCCCGGAATCGAATTCCGAGGTCCCAAGCCCGAGGAATGAATTTTTGAGTAAAATAGTTTTCTTAAAATATTTAAGGAAATTGAAAAAATGAAATCTAATTACTAAGTGATGGTATCGGGCCCGTATTTTGGTTCCGGCACGCGGTACAGGTCTTATATATGGTTTAAGCACTTTCTGAAAATTTTTGTTGAAAACAGATTTCGTTTGACGTGTTTCGGACTTAAAATGGAAAATTTGATGTTTTATGAAATTTGATAGAATTCATGGATTTTGAGGCTTAATTCGATGTATATGATGTTATTTTGGCGATTTGATCGCACAGATAAGTTCATAAGATGTTTTTGAGGTAGTGTGTATATTTGGTTTGGAGCCCCGAGGGCTCGGGTGAGTTTTGGATAGGCCACGAACTGCATTTTTTGAACTTGGAATTTGCTGGTGCAACTGATCTGCAGGCTTCGCATTTGCGAAGCTAGCATCGCAAATGCGAGCTATTCATCGCAAATGCTAAGGTTCCCTTGATGGCCAGGGATCGCAAATGCGACCATGTTGTTCGCAAATGCGAGTATGGGACCTTCGCAAATGCGACATTTCTGGTCCCAAATGCGAAGTCCCTCCTTTTGCTCAGTGTTCGCAAATGCGAACAATACTTCGCAATTACCATGTCAGGGGTGTTCGCAATTGCGAAACCCATTTCGCAATTCCCATGCCAACAAGTGGCCTGCAGTGCACTTAAACCAAATTTTGACTCCATTTTTTCATATTTTCTCAAACTCAAACACACTTAGGTGATTTTTCCACGATCAATACTTCTTCCAAATCATTTGTAAGTTGGTTTTTACTCAATTCTTTCAATCATTAACATCATTTAACATTTATTCAACTTAAACTCAAAGATTTCCATGTGTGAAATTGGGTGTTTTGAGTAAAACTTAGGTTTTTCTAAAATTGGGGTTTGAGTGGGTGATTGACCTCCAATTTGAGAGATTTTTATATGGCTAGACTCGTGAGAGTATGAGGGTTCTGAAAATGTAAAATTTATCTGACTCAGAGATGCTGGCCTGAGGGGCATTTTGATCATTTTACCTAATTGCGCGTCGTAACTATAAAGTAAATAGTAGAATCAGTTGCTTGAGATGTTATTTACGATATAAAATTTATTCGAATAGATTTGGGCACTTTGGAGTCAGATACTCGTGGTAAACGTGTGGTTTCGAGTTGATTTTTTAGCCGGTGCGAGATAAGTGTTTGGTCTAGCCTTAGCTTGAGGGAATAGGAGTTGAGTCTTATTTGCTACTTGCTAATTGTCAAGTAAGATGTATAGGCATGGTGACGAGTATCTATACATTGGTGTCTAGCATGGCCATGAGTCTTTATATTGTGAATATTCTAATTTTGTAGTAACTTCCATACTTAATTGATGATTTCTATATGTTGTAAAAAGCATGTGAAGGGAATTGTGAAGTTTAAACTCCTTTTGAGCATTGGCTCAATTGTAACACAAATGGTGAAGATATATGAGATAATAGAATCCTTGGAGCATTGGCTCAAGTAATAGAGTAAATTATGAAATGAAAGTGAAAGAAAGAGGAAGAGTTACTAAAATATACCCTTGCCAGGTCATTGATGCTTTAGTGATTATCTTCCTTGCTGGGATGTTGAGATTATTGTTATTGTTCCCTTGCCGGGATTTAATTGATTAATTGATGTTCCCTTTCCGGGATTTATTTGTTTAATTGATGATCCCTTGTCGGGATTTAATTGTTTAATTGATGCTTCCTTGCCGGGATTTCTATTTTTATTATGTTTACCCCCTTGCCCTTGTTTGTGATTGTTGTTTGGGTGAGGAAGAGTGTTAAAGCACGAAGGGTGATGTCGTGCACTGTTTGCTATTGTAAGGAAGAGTGTTAAAGCACGAAGTGTGATGTCGTGCACTGTTTGCTATTGTAAGGAAGAGTGTTAAAGCACGAAGGGTGATGTCGAGCATTGTTTGATATTGTGAGGAAAGAGAGTAAAGCACGAAGGGTGATGCCGTGCCGTGCGGTGTACCATTCCGTACGGATATTCATTGATTACACTGTGAGGAAAGAGAGTAAAAGCACAAAAGGTGATGTTGTGCCATGAATTATATTGTTTACATTATACATTGCATAGTGAGGACGAGAGTAAAATCACGAAGGGTGATGTCGTGCCATGATTTACATTGATTACATTAAACATTGCATAGTGAGGACGAGGGTAAAAGCACAAAGGGTGATGTCGTGCAAATTTGTGATTTCTGATCCTTATTGATATTCTGGCTTTGTTGTTCTTTTTCCTTATTTGAAATTTCTTATATGAAACTGTTACCTCCCCACAGCATGTTCCCCTTCTTTTATTGATTGCTTTCTTCCTGTTTTTCATTTTCGTTGTATATATATATATATATATATTCGAACTGCACATGTTTATTTGGTAGTCTGGTTCTAGCCTAGTCACTACTTTGCCGAGGTTAGGCTAGGAACTTACCAGTACATGGGGTCGGTTGTACTGATGCTACACCTGCACTTCTTTATGTTGTGCAGATTACGTAGCCGGACCCGAAGGACATCATTAGTGGGAGTGTCTTCTAGCTTATCCTAGAGGCTTCAAGGTAGACCTGCTGGCGTTCGTGGGCCTTGGCGTCTCTCCCATCCCTATGTCTTCGCTTTTGTCTTGTGTTTTTTTCCTCTAGTTTCAGAGGCAGTCATGTATTTCCTTTCAAACATGTATTTAGCACTCTTATAGACAGTTCATGAGTTTGTGACTCCGGGTTTTCGAATTTATGCGTCGTTGTATTATGTCGTCTTTACTTAGCCTTGAAACCATATTTATTTCCGTTACTAAGTTGTGAATTGTTTTAGCATATTCTGTTAAATTAAGGTAATTATGCTAGTTTAACTGTACATGTCGGCTTTTCCAGCGGGTTCAACGTTAGACGCCATGACGGCCCGATGGTGGGATTTCGGGGCGTGACAAGTTGGTATCAGAGCACTAGGTCACTTAGGTCTCACAACACACGGACAACTTGGTAGAGTCTGAGGGATCGGTACGGAGACGTCTGTATTTATCCCCCAGAGGCTGCAAATTTAGGATGACTCCACATTTCTTTTCATATCTGTCGTGCAATATGAGTTCTAAGTACTGATTGAGTTTCTATTCTATTCTCTCGTATATGGTGAGGACGCGTGCTTCCCTTGGTTCCGCTCAGCAACCCGACACTCCTGCTACAGCTCCTACGAGGGATCGAGGACGTGGCCGTGCTAGAGGCCGAGCTCGGGGCCGGGCTCAGCCTAGAGAAGCATCCCTAGTGGAAGACCCTCAGGTCGAGTCTGACGAGGAGTTACCATTTTCGGCAGTCCCAGTTTGACCAGCTCAGGTCCCGGAGGGGTTCATAGCTACCCCAGTGCTTCAGGACGCTCTTGTCCGTTTAGTCATACTCATGGAGAGTGTAGCACAGGTGGGTCTTCTTCCTACTGCACCATTCATCTCTCAGGCTGGGGGAGGTTCCCAGACTCCTGCCACGCGCACGCCAGAGCAGCTAGCTCCATAGTTTCAGACTCCGACACCTCAGCCAGCCGGAGTAGCTCCGCCGGTTATTGAAGCACCAGTAGTAGAGGGAGCGGCTATGTCACCAGATGATTTTTGGAGACTAGACAGGTTCACTAAGTTATTCACTGCTACCTTTACTGGTTCACCGTCAGAGGACCCCCAAGATTATTTGGTTAGCTGCCATGAGGTTCTCCGGAACATGGGCATAGTGGAGTCCAACGGAGTTGACTTTGCTACTTTTCGGTTATCTGGCGTAGCCAAGAGTTGGTGGACAGACTATTGCTTAGCCAGATCAGCTGGATCTACACATTTGGCTTGGACTCAGTTCTCAGAGGTACTTTTGGGGAAGTTCCTTCCCATTACTCAGAGAGAGGACCTTCGGAGGCAGTTTGAGCATCTCCAGCAGGGATCCATGTCAGTCACTCAGTACGAGACCAGGTTCATCGCTCTAGCCCGACATGTTTTGTGATACTTCCCACTGATCGGGAGAGGGTTCAGAGATTTATTAAGGGATTGGCCCGGCCTATCAGACTTCAGATGGCTAAAGAGTCAGGTACCGATATATCGTTCCAGGATGCGGCCAATGTGGCTAGGAGGATTGAGATGATTATGTCACAGGGTGGTGGTCCGGGGGCTGACAAGAGGCCATGTCATTTCGGTCATTTCAGTGGAGCCTCATCTGGAGGCAGGGATATTTCAGGCAGAGGTCACCCTCCCAGACCCTTCCAGTCAGCTCTCCAGGTTTCCTATGGTACTTCAGGTGGTCGTGGTTATCAAAAGCACTATTCTTATCAGCAGCCTTACAGTGCGCCACCAGCTCCCATCAGTGCACCGCTGCATCAGAGTTTCCGGGGTGGTCATTCAAGTCGACAAGGTCAGATTCAGTTCCCTCAGCAGCCGAGGTCTTGTTACACTTGTGGCGATCCGGGTCACCTTGCCAGATTTTTCCCTCGAGCATCAGGGTTCTCGTGCCATGGTACATGCACCAAGTGTTCCACAACCTGCCCAGCCAGGTAGAGGTGGGGGTAGAGGTGGAGGTAGAGGTCATAGAGGTGGAGCTCAGGCCGCCAGAGGTGGAGGCCAGCCAGCAGCCGACCGTCTCAGAGATGTGGTTCAGGGTGGTGGGGCCCAGCCCCGATGTTATGCTCTCCCAGCCAGGCCAGAGGCCGAGTCTTCAGATACAGTCATTACATGTACTATTCAGGTCAGTGGTAGAGATGCTTCAGTGTTATTTGATCCAAGGTCTACGTATTCGTATGTGTCATCTTATTTTGCACCATACCTGGTCATGCCTAGTGATCCACTGAGTACTCCTGTTTATGTATCTACACCAGTGGCTGATTCTATCGTGGTCGATCGAGTCCATCGTTCTTGTGTTGTGGTGATTGGGGTCTTGAGACCCGTGTTGATTTGTTGCTTTTAGGTATGGTCGACTTTGATGTTATATTGGGGATGAACTGGTTATCCCCATATCATGCTATCTTGGATTGTCATGCCAAGACAGTGACCTTAGCCTTGTCGGATTTGCCCTGTTTGGAGTGGAGAGGGACTCCTGATCATTCTACCCGCAGTGTTATTTCGTACGTGAAGGCTCGGCATATGATCGAGAAGGGGTGTTTGGCTTATATGCGCGATTCCAGTGTTGAGGATCCCTCTATTGATTCGGTACCCGTGGTTCCTGAGTTTCCTGAGGTCTTCCCTTCAGACCGGTCGCGGATACCACCTGACATGGACATTGATTTCTGCATTGATCTGGCTCCGGGCACCCAGCCCATTCTATTCCACCGTATCTCATGGCCCCGCCAGAGTTGAAAGAGTTGAAGGAACAGTTGCAGGATTTGCTTGGGAAGAGTTTTATAAGGCCCAATGTTTCTCCTTGGGGTGCTTCAGTATTGTTTGTGAGGAAAAATGATGGTTCGATGAGGATGTGCATTGATTATCGGCAATTGAACAAGGTTACAATCAAGAATAAGTATCCACTGCCGAGGATTGATGATTTGTTCGATCAGCTTCAGGGTGCCAAGCTATTTTCAAAGATATACTTGAGATCTGGCTACCATCAGTTGAGGATTAGGGCATCTGATGTCCCTAAGACATCTTTTCGCACTCGGTACGGGCATTACGAGTTTTTAGTCATGTCATTTGGGTTGACAAATGCCCCAGTGGCTTTTATGGACTTGATGAACCGAGTGTTCATGCCTTATTTGGACTCGTTCGTGATAGTCTTCATTGATGATATATTGATATACTCCCGCAACCAGGAGGAGCACGAGCAGCATCTTAGAGTGGCTCTTCAGACTCTGAAGGACAATCAGCTATATGCAAAATTTTTGAAGTGTGAGTTCTCGTTGATTTCAGTTGCATTCCTCATGTCGTATCAGCAGAGGGTATTTAGGTTGACTCGAAGAAGATTGAGGCAGTCAAGAACTGGCCTAGACATCCATCAGCTATAGAGATTTGGAGTTTCTTGGGATTGACAGGCTACTATCGTCGGTTCGTGGAAGGGTTCTCATCTATCGCAGCCCCAATGACTAGGTTGACCCAGAAGGATGCCCAGTTCAGATGGTCGGACGAGTGTGAGGCGAGCTTTCAGAGGCTCAAGACAGCTCTGAGTATGGAACCGGTATTGGTTTTGCCCACAGGTTCAGGGCCTTATACAGTTTATTGTGATGCTTCCCGTATTGGGCTTGGTGCAGTGTTGATGCAGGATGGCAAGGTCATTGCTTATGCTTCGAGGTAGTTGAAGATTCACGAGAAGAACTATCCATTGCATGATTTGGAGTTGGAAGCCATTTTTCACGCATTGAAGATTTGGAGGCACTATCTATATGGCGTGGCGTGTGAGGTGTTCACGGATCATAAGAGTCTTCAGTACTTGTTCAAACAAAATGAGTTGAATTTGAGGCAGAAAAGGTGGTTGGAGTTGTTGAAGGATTATGATATTACCATCTTATATCACCCGGGGAAAGCCAATGTGGTAGCAGATGCTTTGAGTAGGAAGTCAGCTAGTATGGCCAGTCTTGCTTTTATTCCGGTCAGTCAGAGGCCGCTTGCTTTGGATGTTCAGGATTTGGCCAATCGATTTGTGAGATTGGATATTTCTGAGCCTAGTCGAGTGTTGTCTTGTACGGTCGCTCGTTCTTCATTATTGGAGCGTATCCGTGATCGGCAATTTGATGATCCCCATTTGTGTGTCCTTAGATACACAGTGCAGCGCGGAGGCGCCAAGCAGGTGATTTTAGATGATGATGGTGTTCTGAGATTGCAGGGGAAATTTTGTGTGCCCAATGTTGATGGGATTCGAGAGTTAATTTTAGAGGAGGCCCATAGTTCCCGGTACTCTATTCATTCGGACACCGCAAAGATGTATCAGGATTTGCTGCAGCATTATTGGTGGCATAGAATGAAGAAGGATATTGTGGCATATGTGGCGCTGTGTTTGAATAGTCAATAGGTTAAGTGTGAGCATCAGAGGCCTGGTGGTTTATTTCATAGGATTGAGCTTCCCGAGTGTAAGTGGGAGAGGATCACTATGGACTTCGTTACTGGACTTCCATTGACCCGGAAGAAGTTCGATGCGGTTTGGGTCATTGTTGATAGGCTGAACAAGTCAGCGCATTTCATTCCTGTGGCAGTCTCTTATTTATCCGAGAGATTAGCTCAGATCTATATCCGGGAGATTGTTCACTTTCATGGTGTGCTGGTATCTATCATTTCGGACCAGGGCACGCAGTTTACCTCGCGTTTCTGGGGAGCACTTCAGCGAGAGTTAGGCACCCAGGTGGAGTTGAGCACCGCATTTCATCCTCACACGGATGGACAGTCCGAGCGGACTATTCAGATATTGGAGGATATGCTCCGAGCTTGTGTTATTGACTTTGGGGGATCATGGGATCAGTTCTTTCCTTTACCTTAGTTTACCTACAACAACAACTACTAGTCGAGTATCCAGATGGCTCCTTATGAAGCTTTATATTGTAGGCAGTGTCGATCTCCGGTTGGATGGTTTGAGCCGGGAGAGGCTCCATTGTTGGGTACATATTTGGTTCAGGAGGCCTTAGACAAGGTCAGGATCATTCAGGATAGGCTTCGTACAGCTCATTCCAGGCAAAAGAGTTATGCAGATCGTAAGGTTCGAGATATGGCTTTCATGGTTGGTGAGCAAGTATCGCTTCGAGTGTCGCCTATGAAGGGCGTGATGAGATTTGGGAAGAAGGGCAAGCTTAGCCCTAGTTTTATTGGTCCGTTTGAGATTCTTGATCGAGTGGGAGAGGTGGCTTATAGACTTGCATTGCCGCCTAGCTTATTAGCCGAACGTCCAGTTTTTCATGTGTCCATGCTTCGGAGGTATCACGACGATCCAGCCCACGTGTTAGATTTCAGCACCGTCCAGTTGGACAAGGACTTATCTTATGAGGAGGAGCCAGTAGCTATTCTACACTGGCAGGTTCGTCAGTTGAGATCCAAGAGTTCCCCTTCTGTTCGATTTCAGTGGAGAGGTCATCCTCCTGAGGCATCGACCTGGGAGTCCGAGTCCAATATGCGGAGTCGTTATCCTCATCTATTCCCCGACTCAAGTACTTTCTTCTTCTGTCAGTTCGAGGACGAACGGTTGTTTTGGAGGTGGAGAATGTGACGACCCAAAGGGTCATCACCTGTTTTCTCACCCATTTCGTGCTTTCGAGGCCTTGGAAACCTCACTTAGGGTTGCCTCGATTTGCATCCGCAGTCCGGGCGTGTAGCCGGAAAGCTTAAATATGAAATTCTATGAAAAAAGTTTTGATATTAGAATGAATAAATTTGACTTCGGTCAACATTTTGGGTAACCGGACCCGGACCCGTGATTTGACGATCCCGGAGGGTCTGTAGGAAAATATGGGACTTGGGCGTATGCCCGGAATTGAATCCCGAGGTCCCAAGCCCGAGGAATGAATTTTTGAGTAAAATTATTTTCTAAAAATATTTAAGGAAATTGAAAATGAAATCCTATTAGAAAGTGATGGTATCAGGCTCGTATTTTGGTTCTGGCGCCGGTACATGTCTTATATATGGTTTAAGCACTTTCTGTAAAGTTTGGTTGAAAACGGATTTCGTTTGACGTGTTTCGGACTTAAAATGGAAAATTTGATGTTTTATGAAATTTGATAGAATTCATTGATTTTGAGACTTAATTTGATGTATATGATGTTATTTTGGCGAATTGATCGCACCAATAAGTTCATAGGATGTTTTTGAGGTAATGTGTATATTTGGTTTGGAGCCTCGAGGGCTCGGGTGAGTTTTGGATAGGCCACGGATTGCATTTTTTGAACTTGGAATTTGCCGGTGCAACTTATCTCCAGGCATCGCATTAGCGAAGCCAGCATCGCAAATGTGTGCTATTCATCGCAAATGTGAAGGTGCCCTTTCTGGCCAGGGATCGCAAATGCGACCCTGTTGTTCGCAAATGCGAGTATGGGACCTTCGCAAATGCGACATTTCTGGTGGAAAATGAGAAGTCCCTCATTTTGCTCTGTGTTCGCAAATGCGAACTATACTTCGCAATTACCATGTCAGGGGTGTTCGCAATTGCGAACCCCATTTCGCAATTCCTATGCCAACCAGTGGCCTGCAGTGCACTTAAACCGAATTTTGACTCCATTTTTTCATATTTTCTCAAACTCAAACACACGTAGGCGATTTTTCCAAGACTAAGACTTCTTCCAAATCATTTGTAAGTTGGTTTTTACTCAATTCTTTCAATCATTAACATCATTTAACATGTTTTCAACTTAAAATCAAAGATTTCCATGGGTGAAATTGGGTGTTTTGGGTAAAACTTAGGTTTTTCTAAAATTGGGGTTTGAGTGGGTGATTGACCTCCGATTTGAGAGATTTTTATATGGCTAGACTCATGAGCGTATGAGGGTTCTGAAAATGTAAAATTTATCCGACTCCGAGATGCTGGCCTGAAGGGCGTTTTGGTCATTTAACCTAATTTCGCGTCGTAACAAGGAATTAAATAGTAGAATCAGTTGCTTGAGATGTTATTTACGATATGAAATTTGTTTGATTTTTGAGCCGGTTCGAGGTAAGTGTTTGGTCTAACCTTAGCTTGAGGGAATAGGAGTTGAGTCTTATTTGCTACTTGCTAATTGTCAAGTACGATGTATAGGCATGGTGACGAGTATCTATACATTGGTGTCTAGTATGACCGTGAGTCTTTATATTTTGAATATTCTGATTTTGTAGTAACTTCCATACTTAATTGATGATTTCTATATGTTGTAAAGAGCATGTGAAGGGAATTGTGAAGCTTAAACTCCTTTGGAGCATTAGCTCAATGGTAAAACAAATGGTGAAGATATATGACATAATAGAATCCTTGGAGCATAGGCTCAAGTAATAGAGTAAATTATGAAATAAATGTGAAAGAAAGAGGAAGAGTTACTAAAATATACCCTTGATGGGTCATTGATGCTTTAGTGATTATCTCCCTTGCTGGGATGTTGAGATTACTGTTATTGTTCCCTTGCCGGGATATAATTGATTAATTGATGTTCCTTTGCCGGGATTTAATTGTTTAATTGATGTTCCCTTGACGGGATTTAATTGTTTAATTGATGTTCCCTTGCCGGGATTTCTATTTTTATTCTTTTTACTCCCTTGCCCGTGTTTGTGATTGTTGTTTGGGTAGGAAAAGTGGTAAAGCACGAAGGGTGATGTCGTGCACTGTTTTCTATTGTAAGGAATAGTGTTAAAGCACGAAGGGTGATGTCGTGCACTGTTTGCTATTGTAAAGAAGAGTGTTAAAGCACGAAGGGTGATGTCGTGCATTGTTTGATATTGTGAGGAAAGAGTGTAAAGCACGAAGGGTGATACCATGCCGTACGATGTACCATTCCGTACCGATATTCATTGATTACACTGTGAGGAAAGGCAGTAAAAGCACGAAGGGTGACGCCGTGCCATGAATTATATTGTTTACATTATACATTGCATAGTGAGGACCAGAGTAAAAGCACGAAGGGTGATTTCGTGCCATGATTTACATTGATTACATTATACATTGCATAGTGAGGACGAGGGTAAAAGCACGAAGGGTGATGCCGTGCAAGTTTGTGATTTCTGATCCTTATTGATATTTTGGCTTTGCTGTTCTTTTTCCTTATTTGAAATTTCTTATATGAAACTGTTACCTCCCCACAGCATGTTCCCCTTCTTTTATTGATTGTTTTCTCCCTGTATTTCATTTCCGTTGTATATATATATATATTTATTCGAACTGCACAGGTTTATTTGGTATTCTGGTTCTAGCCTCGTCACTACTTCGCCAAGGTTAGGCTAGGCACTTACCAGTACATGGGGTCGGTTGTACTGATGCTACACCTGCACTTCTTTATGTTGTGCAGATTACGCAGCCGGACCCAGAGGACATCATTAGTGGGAGTGTCTTCCAGCTTATCCTAGAGGCTTCAAGGTAGACCCGCTTGCGTTCGTGGGCCTTAGCCTTTCTCCCATCCCTATGTCTTCGCTTCTATCTTGTTTTTTTTCCTCTAGTTTCAGAGACAGTCATGTATTTCCGTTCAGACATGTATTTAGCACTCTTATAGACAGTTGGTGAGTTTGTGACTCCGGGTTTTCGGAAATTTATGCGTCGTTGTATTATGTCGTCTTTACTTAGCCTTGAAACCATATTTATTTCCGTTACTAAGTTGTGAATTGTTTTAGCTTATTCTGTTAAATTAAGGTAATTATGCTAGTTTAACTGTAGATGTCGGCTTTTCCAGCGGGTTCAACGTTAGACGCCATCACGGCCCGATGGTGGGATTTCGGGGCGTGACAAGTTGGTATCACAGCACTAGGTTACTTAGGTCTCACAACTCACAGACAACTTGGTAGAGTCTGAGGGATCGGTACGGAGACGTCTGTATTTATCCCCCAGAGGCTGCAAAGTTAGGATGACTCCACATTTCTTTTCATCTCTGTCGTGCGATATGAGTTCTGACTACTGATTGAGTTTCTATCTATTCTCTTGCAGATGGCGAGGACGCGTTCTTCCCTTGGTTTCGCTCAGCAGCCCGACACTCCTGCTACAGCTCCTATGAGGGGTCGAAGTCGAGGACAAGCCGTGCTAGAGGCCGGGGCGGGGCTCAGCCTAGAGCAGTAGCCCCAGTGGAGGACCCTCAGGTCGAGTCTAACGAGGAGGTCTCAGTTCCGACAGTCCCAGTTGGACCGGCCTAGGTCCTGGAGGGGTTCATAGCTACCTAGTGTTTTAAGACGCTCTTGTCCGTTTTATCGGACTCATGGAGAGTGTACCACAGGAGTGTCTTCTCCCTACTGCACCATCCGTATCTAAGGCTGGAAGAAGGTGCCTAGACTCCTGCCACGCGCACGCCAGAGCAGCTAGCTCCACAGTCTCAGACTCCGGCACCTCAGCCAGCCGGAGTAGCTCAGCGGGGTATTGCAGCACCGGTAGCAGAGGGAGCAGCTATGTCAGCAGATGCTTTGTGGAGACTGGACAGGTTCACTAAGTTATTCACTGCTACCTTTATTGGTTCACCGTCAGAGGACCCCCAGGATTATTTGGACCGCTACCATGAGGTTCTCCGGAACATTGGCATAGTGGAGTCAAACGGAGTTGACTTCGCTACTTTTCAGTTATCTGGCGCAGCCAAGAGTTGGTGGAGAGACTATTGCTTAGCCAAACCAGCTGGATCTACACCTTTGTCTTGGACTCAGTTCTCAGAGGTACTTTTGAGGAAGTTCCTTCCCATTACTCAGAGAGAGGACCTTTAGAGGCAGTTTGAGCGTCTCCAGCAAGGATCCATGTTATTCACTCAGTAAGAGACCAGGTTCATCGCTCTAGCCCGACATGCTCTTATGATACTTCCCACGTATCTGGAGAGGGTTCGGAGATTTATTGAGGGATTGGCCCGGCCTATCAGACTTCAGATTTCTAGAGAGTAAGGTACCGATATATCGTTCCAGGATGCAGCCAATGTGGCTAGGAGGATTGAAATAATTATGTCACGGGGTGGTTGTCCGGGGGCTGACAAGAGGCCCTGTCATTTTAGTGGAGCTTCATCTGGAGGCAAGGACTCTTCAGGCAGAGGTCACCCTCCCAGACCCTTTCAGTCAGCTCTCTAGGTTTCCCATGGTACTTCAGGTGGTCGTGGTTATCAGACGCACTATTCTGATCAGTAGCCTTACAGTGCGCCACCAGCTCCCATCAGTGCACCGCTGCATCAGAGTTTCCGGGGTGGTCATTCAGGTCGACAGGGTCAGATTCAGTTCCCTCAGTAGCCGAGGTCTTGTTACACTTGTGGCGATCCGGGTCACCTTACCAGATCTTGCCCTCGAACATCAGGTAGTTCACAGCACCAGGTTTTCCACAGCCTACCCAGCCAGCTAAAGGTAGGGGTAGAGGTGCTAGAGGTGGAGGTAGAGGTCATAGAGGTTGAGCTCAGGCCCCTAGAGGTGGAGGCCAGCCAGCAGTCGGCCGTCCCAGAGATGTGGTTCAGGGTGGTGGGGTCCAGCCCCGATGTTATTCTCTTCCAGCCAGGCCAGAGGTTGAGTCTTCAGATGCAGTCATTACAGGTACTATTCGGGTCTATGGTAGAGATGCTTCAGTGCTATTTGATCCAGGGTCTAAGTATTCGTATGTGTCCTCTTATTTTGCACCATACCTGGTCATGCCTAGTGATCCACTAAGTATTCCTGTTTATGTATCTACACCGGTGGGTGACTCTATCATGGTCGATCGAGTCCATCGTTCTTCTGTTGTGGTGATTCAGGGTCTTGAGACCCGTGTTGATTTGTTTATTTTAGGTATGGTCGACTTTGATTTTATATTGGGGATGGACTGATTATCCCCATATCATGCTATCTTGGATTACCATGCCAAGACGATGACCTTAGCCTTGCAGGATTTTCCCCGTTTGGAGTTGAGAGGGACTCCTGGTCATTCTACCCGTAGTGTTATTTCGTACGTGAAGGCTCGGCGTATGGTCGAGAAGGGGTGTTTGTCTTATGTGCGCGTTTACAGTGTTGAGGTTCCCTCTATTAATTCAGTACTTGTGGTTCGTGAGTTTCCTGAGGTCTTCCTTTCAAACCGGTCGGGGATGCCACCCGACAGGGACATTGATTTCTGCATTGATCTGGCTCCGGGCACCCAGCCCATTTTTATTATGCTGTATCACATGGCCCCGCCAGAGTTGAAACAGTTGAAGGAACAGTTGCAGGATTTGCTTGGGAAGGGTTTCATAAGGCCGAGCGTTTCTCCTTGGGGTGCTCCAGTATTTTTTGTGAAGAAAAAGGATGGTTCGATGAGGATGTGCATTGATTACCGGCAATTAAACAAGATTACAATCAAGAATAAGTATCCACTACCGAGGATTGATGATTTGTTCGATCAGCTTCAGGGTGCCAAGGTATTTTCAAAGATAGACTTGAGAATTGGCTACCATCATTTGAGGATTATGGCATCTGATGTCCCTAAGACAGCTTTCCGCACTCGGTACGGGCATTACAAGTTTTTGGTCATGTCATTTGGGTTGACAAATACCCCAACAGATTTTATGGACTTGATGAACCTATTGTTCAGGCTTTATTTGGACACGTTCATGATAGTCTTCATTGATGACATATTGATATACTCTCGCATCCAGGAGGAGCACGAGCAGCATCTCAGAGTGGCTCTTCAGACTCTGAAGGACAGTCAGCTATATGCAAAAATTTTGAAGTGTGAGTTCTAGTTGAGTTCAGTTGCATTCCTAGGTCATGTCGTATCAGCAGAGGGTATTCAGGTTGACTCGAAGAAGATTGAGGCAGTCAAGAACTGGCCTAGACACCCATCAGCTACAGAGATTTGGAGTTTCTTGGGATTGGCAGGCTACTGTCGCCAGTTCGTGGAAGGGTTCTCATCTATCGCAGCCCCGATGACCAGGTTGACCTAGAAGGGTGCCCAGTTCAGATGGTCGGACGAGTGTGAGGCGAGCTTTCAGAGGCTCAAGACAGCTCTGACTACGGCACCGGTATTGGTTTTGCCCACAGGTTCAGGGCCTTATACAGTCTATTGCGATGCTTCCCGTATTGGGCTTGGTGCAGTGTTGATGCAGGATGGAAAGGTCATTGCTCATGCATCGAGGCAGTTGTAGATTCACGAGAAGAACTATCCAGTGCATGATTTGAGTTGGCAGCCATTGTTCACGCATTGAAGATTTGGAGGCACTTTCTATATGGCGTGGCGTGTGAGGTGTTCACGGAAAATAAGAGTCTTCAGTACTTGTTCAAGAAAAATGAGTTGAATTTGATGCAGAGAAGGTGGTTGGTGTTGTTAAAGGACTATGATATTACCATATTATATCACCCGAGGAAGGCCAATGTGGTGGCAGATGCTTTGAGTAGCAAGTGAGCTAGTATGGCCAGTCTTTCTTTTATTCTGGTCAGTTAGAGGCCGCTTGCTTTGGATGTTCAGGCTTTGGCCACGATTTGTGAGATTGGATATTTCTGAGCCTAGTCGAGTGTTGGCTTGTACGGTCGCTCGTTCTTCATTATTGGAGCGTATCTGTGATCGGCAATTTGATGATCCCCATTTGTTTGTCCTTAGAGACACGGTGCAGCGCGGAGGTACCAAGCAGGTGACCTTAGATGATGATGGTGTTTTGAGATTGTAGGGGCGAGTTTGTGTGCCCAATGTTGATGGGATTCGAGAGTTAATTTTAGAGGAGGCCCATAGATCCCGGTACTCTATTCATCCGGGCGCCGCAAAGATGTATCAGGATTTGCTGAAGCATTATTGGTGGCGTAGAATGAAGAAGGATATTGTGGCATATGTGGCGCGGTGTTTGAATTGTCAACATGTTAAGTATGAGCATCAGAGGCCTGGTGGTTTATTTCAGATGATTGAGCTTCCCGAGTGGAAGTGGGAAAGGATCACTATGGACTTCGTTACTGGACTTCCGTTGACCCGGAAGAAGTTCGATGCAGTTTGGGTCATTGTTGATAGGATGACCAAGTCAGCGCATTTCATTCCTGTGGCAGTCTCCTATTCATCTTAGATATTAGCTCAGATCTATATCCGGGAGATTGTTCCCTTTCATGGTGTGCCGGTATCTATCATTTCAGACCGGGGTACGCAGTTTACCTCGCCTTTTTGGGGAGCAGTTCACCGAGAGTTAGGCATCCAGGTGGAGTTGAGCGCAGCATTTCATCCTCAGACGGATGGACAGCCCGAGCGGACTATTCAGATATTGGAGGATATGCTCTGAGCTTGTGTTATTGACTTTGAGGGATCATGGGATCAGTTTTTGCCTTTAGCAAAGTTTGCCTACAACAACAGCTACCAGTCGAGTATCCAGATGGCTCCTTATGAAGATTTATATGGTAGGCGGTGTCGATCTCCGGTTGGATGGTTTGAGCCGGGAGAGGCTCGATTGTTGGGTACAGATTTTGGTTCAGGAGGCCTTAGACAAGGTGAGGATCATTCAGGATAGGCTTCGTACAGCTCAGTCCAGGCAAAAGAGTTATGCAGATCGTAAAGTTCGAGATGTGGCTTTCATGGTTGGTGAGCTAGTATTTCTCAGAG
Source organism: Nicotiana knightiana (assembly GCA_005239525.1). Classification (NCBI taxonomy): domain Eukaryota; kingdom Viridiplantae; phylum Streptophyta; class Magnoliopsida; order Solanales; family Solanaceae; genus Nicotiana; species Nicotiana knightiana. The sequence continues at coordinate 26,617 of ML424463.1, read as the reverse complement.
TGTCACCTATGAAGGGCGTGATGAGATTTGGGAAGAAGGGCAAGCTTAGCCATAGGTTCATTGGTCCGTTTGAGATTCTTGATCGAGTGGGAGAGGTGGCTTATAGACTTGCATTGTCGCCTAGCTTATCAGTCGTACATCTAGTTTTTCATGTGTCCATGCTTCGGAGGTATCACGGCGATCCAGCCCACGTGTTAGATTCAGCACCGTGTAGTTGGACAAGGACTTATCTTATGAGAAGGAGCCGGTAGCTATTCTAGACCGGCAGGTTCGTCTGTTGAGATCCAAGAGTTTCCCTTATGTTCGTGTTCAGTGGAGAGGTCAGCCCCCTGAGGCGTCGACCTGGGAGTCCGAGTCCGATATGCGGTGTCGTTATCCTCATATATTCCCCGACTCAAGTACTTCCTTTTTCTGCCCGTTCGAGGACGAACGGTTGTTTTAGAGGTGGAGAATGTGACGACCCAAAGGGTCATCACCTATTTTCTCACTCGTTCCGAGCTTCCGAGGCCTTGGAAACCTCACTTAAGGTTACATCGATTTGCATGCACAGTCCGGGCGTGTAGCCGGAAAGCTTAAATATGAATCTCTGAGAAATATGCTAAATTTTTATATTAAAATAAATAAATTTGACTTCGGTCAATATTTTGGGTAAACAGACCCGGACCCGTGATTTGACAGTCCCGGAGGGTCTGTAGGAAAATATGGGACTTGGGCGTATGCCCGGAATCAAATTCCGAGGTCCCAAGCCCGAGGAATGAATTTTTGAGTAAAATTGTTTTTCTGAAAATATTTAAAGAAATTGAAAATGAAATCTGATTAGAAAGTGATGGTATAGGGCTCGTATTTTTGTTCCGGTGCCCTGTATAGGTCTTATATATGGTTTAAGCACTTTCCGTAAAGTTTGGTTGAAAACGGATTTCGTTTGACGCGTTTCGGACTTAAAATGGAAAATTTGATGTTTTATGAAATTTGATAGAATTCATGGATTTTGAGACTTAATTCGATGTATATGATGTTTGATCGCACGGATAAGTTCATATGATATTTTTGAGGTAGTGTGTATATTTGGTTTGGAACCCCGAGGGCTCGGGTGAGTTTTTGAAAGCCCACGAATTGCATTTTTTGAACTTCGAATTTGCTAGTGCAACTGATTTGGAGGCTTCGCATTTGCGAAGCCAGCATCACAAATGCGAGCTATTCATCACAAATGCGAAGGTGCCCTTGCTGGCCAGGGATCGCAAATGCGACCCTGTTGTTCGCGAATGAGAGTATGGGACCTTCGCAAATGCGACATTTCTGGTCGAAAATGCGGAGTCCCTCCTTTTGCTCAGTGTTCGCAAATGCGAACTATACTTCGCAATTACCATGCCAGGGGTGTTCGCAATTGCGAACCCCATTTCGCAATTCCTATGCCAACCAGTGGCCTGCAGTGCACTTAAACCGAATTTTGACTCCAATTTTTCATATTTTCTCAAACTCAAACACACTTAAGCAATTTTTCCAAGAACAAGACTTCTTCCAAATCATTTGTAAGTTGGGTTTTACTCAATTCTTTCTATCATTAACATCATTTAACATGTTTTCAACTTAAAATCAAAGATTTCCATGGGTGAAATTGGGTTTTTGGGTAAAACTTAGGTTTTTCTAAAATTGGGGTTTGAGTGGGTGATTGACCTCCGATTTGAGAGATTTTTATATGGCTAGACTCGTGAGAGTACGAGTGTTCTGAAAATGTAAAATTTATCCGACTCCGAGATGTTGGCCTGAGGGGCATTTTGGTCATTTTACCTAATTTCGCGTCGTAACTGTGAATTAAATAGTAGAATCAGTTGCTAGAGATGTTATTTACGATATGAAATTTATTTGAATAGATTTGGGGCATTTGGAGTCGGATACTAGTGGCAAACGTGTGGTTTCGAGTTGATTTTTGAGCCGGTTCGAGGTATGTGTTTTGTCTAACCTTAGCTTGAGGGAATAGGAGTTGAGTCTTATTTAATACTTGCTAATTATCAAGTATGAAGTATACGCATGGTGACGAGTATCTATACATTGGTGTCTAGCATGACCGTGAGTCTTTATATTGCGAATATTCTTATTTTGTAGTAACTTCCATACTTAATTGATGATTTCTATATGGTGTAAAGAGCATGTGAAGAGAATTGTGAAGTTTAAACTCCTTTGGAGCATTGTATCAATTGTAACACAAATGGTGAAGATATATGAGATAATAGAATCCTTGGAGCATTGGCTCAAGTAATAGATTAAATTATGAAATGAAAGTAAAAGAAAGAGGAAGAGTTACTAAAATATACCCTTGCCGGGTCATTGATGCTTTAGTGATTATTTCCCTTGCTGGGATGTTGAGATTACTGTTATTGTTCCCTTGCCGGGATTTAATTGATTAATTGATGTTCCTTTCCCGGGATTTAATTGTTTAATTGATGTTCCCTGGCTGGGATTTAATTGTTTAATTGATGTTCCCTTGCCGGGATTTCTATTTTTATTTTGTTTACTCCCTTGCCCTTGTTTGTGATTGCTGTTTAGGTGAAGAGGAGTGTTAAAGCACGAAGGGTGATGCCGTCCACTTTTGCTATTGTAAGGAAGAGTGTTAAATCACGAAGGGTGATGTCGTGCATTGTTTGCTATTGTAAGGAAGAGTGTTACAGCACGAAGGGTGATGTCGTGCATTGTTTTATATTGTGAGGAAATAGTGTAAAGCACGAAGGGTAATGCCGTGCCGTACGATGTACCATTCCGTATCGATATTCATTGATTACACTGTGAGGAAAGAGAGTAAAAGCACGAAGGATGATGTCGTGCCTTGAATTATATTGATTGCATTATAAATTGCATAGTGAGGACGAGAGTAAAAGAACGAAGGGTAATGTCGTGACATGATTTACACTGATTACATTATACATTGCATAGTGAGGACGAGGGTAAAAGCACGAAGGGTGATGTCGTGCAGTTTGTGATTTCTGATCCTTATTGATATTCTGGCTTTGTAGTTCTTTTTCCTTATTTGAAATTTCTTATATGAAACTCTTACCTCTCCATAGCATGTTCCCCTTCTTTTATTGATTGTTTTCTCTTTGTATTTAATTTCCGTTGTATATATATATATATATATATATATATATATATATATATTAATTCGAACTGCACAGGTTTATTTGGTTGTCTGGTTCTAGCCTCGTCACTACTTCGCTGAGGTTAGGCTAGGCACTTACCTGTACATGGGGTCGGTTGTACTGGTGCTACACCTGCACTTCTTTATGCTATGAAGATTATGCAACCGGACCCGGAGGACATCATTAGTGGGAGTGTCTTCCAGCTTATCCTAGAGGCTTCAAGGTAGACCCGCTGGCATTCGTGGGCCTTGGCGTCTCTCCCATCCCTATGTCTTCGCTTCTGTCTTGTTTTTTTTTTCCTCTAGTTTCTGAGACAGTCATGTATTTCCTTTCAGACTTGTATTTATCACCCTTATAGACAGTTCGTGAGTTTGTGACTCTGGGTTTTGGGAAATTTATGCGTCGTTGTATTACGTCGTCTTTACTTAGCCTTGAAACCATATTTATTTCCGTTGTTAAGTTGTGAATTGTTTTAGCTTATTCTGTTAAATTGAGGTTATTATGCTAGTTTAATTGTACACGTTGGCTTGTCTAGCGGGTTCAACGTTAGACGCCATCACGGCCCGATCATGGTATTTCGGGGCGTCACAACTTCGAACATCACGTATTTTGATGATATTTGAAATAGCAGTATTTAGGAATGTATATTTGAACACCACGTATTTTGAAGAGACTATGTTTTAAGGATTTCTCTTTATAAAATATATAAATATACATTCTGAGAAAGTATGTTTCAAAGAAGAAATTTATCTATTCCGGAATGATTATATTTTTAAAGCTTTCAAAATAAACTCACGATTTAAAGGTTTTCACTCGAAGGTTTGACCAGTTTTATTGAGTTTATTGGCTAAGGACTGACGTGAATAAATTGATATAGTGTTGAGTTGCTAGTGCTTTTATTGGGTTGTGATTCCCGCTATTTGGACTGCAGTCTTTCCATTCTCTTTGCGTATTTCTATTATGTTGTCCGTTGATCGTAATTATTGAATTTTCTTCCGTATTATTCGATCGTATCGTTAATTATATTGAAAAATCTTTAGATAGATATTATGTTTCGCTCATTGGTACATTTATGACTTTTTACTTATTAGACAGGTGGTGTCTTGACTAGTCCTCTTCACTACTTCACCGAGGTTAGTCTTGATACTTACTGGGCACCGCTGTGGTGTGCTCATACTACACTTCTGCACATTTTTTTGTGCAGATCCAGGTTATTATTGTTAGTAGCTACGCAGATCATTGCTGAGGAGACTCAAGGTAACCTGATGTTGCGTTTGCAGGCTTCGGAGTCTTCCTGTTTTATTTCTATCCAACTGTATTTACTTATTCCTAGACAGTTGTGTTTAGATTTGATATAAAGATTTCGTAGAGCTTATGACTTGTATTTACCGGGTTTTGGGAAATTGTAAACTCTGTCAAGATGTTTATATCGATACTGTTATAATTCCTTCATTATTTTTGTCGTTTAGTGGAAATGTTAGGCTTACCTAGTCTAGGTGCCATCACGATACCCAACGGAGGGAAATTTGGGTTGTGACAAGTTGGTATCAGAGCTCTAGGTTCATAGGTTCTACGAGTCATAAGAGAGTTTGGTAGAGTCTCGGGGATCGGTACGAAGACGTCTGTACTTATCTTCGAGAGGCTACAGAACTCTTAGGATAATTTCACTTCCTTCATTCCTATCGTGAGAATTCGTTGGTCTTGAAGTTTGAAACTATCGATTCATTCTCTCACCGACACTGAGAACATGAGCGGTGGTTCCTGATGATGTTACCCAAAGCAAACATCGCAAGGGTCAGAGATAGAGGCCGGCAAGGAGCACGTGCCACAGTTAAGATGCCTACTAGAGTAGGCTTTGAAGAGTCGCGAGAAGTTTTAGTTGGGGGACAGGTAATGGGGGTGCATGTTGCTACCCAGACTTCAGGAGACCTGAGCGCAGTTTTAAGTATAAGTAGTACATTGACTCAGGCGAGATTGATTCTAGTTCACCAGCCATTACACGGATCAGGGGAGGAGTTTAGACTCCCATTGTTTACACTCCAGAGCAATGAGATCATATTGGTCAGGTTCCAGTTGTCATGGCAGCACGACACGTGGTTTCAGTTCAGCCTATGGTTAGGGAAATAGCATCGGAGGGAGAATACCATGGACTTGAGAGGTACAGGAAATACCACCCTTCTATCTTTCAATGTATTGGTGGCAGATGGTACCCAGGTTTCCTGGAAGGGTGTCACTATATTCTTCGCATTTTGGGTGTTGTGGAGACAAGAAGGATTGCTTTTGTCACGTCTCAGATTTGGAGTAGTGGATTGATCAGTGGTGACGGCATATGAGTTGGGGTAACCTGGCCGAGTTAGCTTTACTAAAGTGGATTCATTTTTCGGAGATGTTTTTAGGGAGTTTCCACCTCAGTTCTGTCGGGATGTACGGCACACGGAGTTTGAGTAGTTGCGTCAGGGCTCTATGTCACTATTGGAGTATGTCGTTAGAAACAGTGAGTTGGCCAGATATACACCTCACTTGATTTCTTCAGTTAGGAAGCGAGTTTGTAGATTCATTGAGGGACTCATGCATGGTAGAGAATTTTGGGTCAACCAGTTCAGTTGCATTACCAGCTTCGCATGGGAGCTTTTCAGGTTCTCATGGGTCTCAGAGGATTTGTATTGAATCTCTTCCATAGCCACATCGGCAGAGAGATTGTTTTCAGTTGGGAGATGTTAGCCACAGGGTGAAAGATTGTTCCAGGATTCAGGTAGGTGTGTTATAGCAGGGTATTCAGGTGGTAAGTCAGTATTGATAGAGATTTATGCCTATGGGATTGTTTTACAGTACCTTCATATGCTTATATTTTTCATACTCAGTCATTTTGTTATGTGCTTCTTTAGTTTAGCTTGCGGGATGTGTGCCCGGTGGTGTTAGCTGTGACTCGGTGATTCGGGTGTCTAATGATGAGGTCTTCGTATTTATTGCATCATTATCGGTATTTAGGATTTGGAAACAGAGTTCTTCCATATGTGGGACTAATTGCCAATGTTGAATTGATTTCGAGCAGTTATGGTGATCAAAAGTGCTATTGCCTATGTGTGATGTGCTATGTTATGTGGCCATGCCTTATGGGCGTACCCCTGAGTCGATGCAACTGGTTGAGGCTAATGCCGGATAAGGATTTAGAATCGGGTCTTTTGGAAATGAGTAGAAGGTGAGGAACTGAGGTATGAGGCTTATCGATGGTGATGAGAAGGATATATTGCAGTTGTAATAGTGTCATCAGGCTTATGTAGGTTGGGGTGATGTGGGATCACCCGCGGGTGTGTATTGGAAATGCGCAATCAGTGATTGGATGAGTTCAAAGTGAATATTAGCACGTTCGAGGACGAACGTTTGTTTAAGAGGGGGAGATTATGATGACCCAAAAGGTCATCCCGTATATTTCTAGCTAATTATGTGTTCCGAGGTCGTGAAAACCTCCTTCTGTCTCACCTCCATTTGCGTGCACAGCACGGACGTGTAGCCAAGAAGCATTTATGTGAAAACCTTATAAAATGATAATTTTGTATTAGTAATTTGAATAAAGTTGACTTCGGTCAACGTTACTGGTAAACGGACCCGTGATTTGACGGTCCCAGAGGGTCCGTAGGAAAATATGGGATTTGGGCGTATTCCCGGAATCGAATTCCGTGGTCCCAAGTCCGAGAAATGAATTTTTAAAGAAAATTATTTTCTGAAAAATATAAAGGTTTGTGAAAATAAAATTTGAGGTGAAATCTGTGATATCGGGCCTGTATCATGGTTCCGGAGCCCGGTACAGGTTCGATATAACTTATGTGTTATCTGTGAAATTTGGTAAGAAACGGACTTAGTTTGACGTGATTCAGACTTTAAATGCAAAATTTGATGTTTAAGGAAGTTTTCAGAAATTTCATTGATTTTAAGGTTTAATTCGATGTTTATGATGTTATTTTGGTTCTTTGATTATTCGAATTGGTCCATAGGATGTTGTAGAGGTTGCGTGCATATATGGTTTTGAGTCTCGGGGACCTCGGGTGTGTTTCGGATGGGTGTCGGGTCCATTTTCCTTATTTTTGAACAGCTGAAATTGCCTTTTGGTTTGGAGTAGTCGCGATCGCATAGTATTGCTTTAACCCACCCATTTTTTCTTCATCGTGATCGCACTACATTGTCCGTCATCGCATAGCTCTACCAGTGATACCCTCCGCTTCCTGTCTTACGCGATCGCACAGTAGGGAATAGGGCTGGGGGCTTTCAATGCGATCACATATGGGCACCTGCGTTCGCATATCACCTGGGCAGTAACCACATTTTATCCAATGTGATCGCATATGTCTCTTCGCGATCGCATAGTAATCTTTTGGCCAGCAGCATTTTTTCTTCTATGCGATTGCATCTTGGTGATCGCGATCGCAGTGCTTTAAATCACTGGCAGAATATAAACTTCCAAAAATCGGGGTTTCACCATTTTAAACATATTTTGACTTCTAGAACTCGATTTTGGGCGATTCTTTGAGGGTTTTTCACGCAAATCGAATGGGTAAGTGTTACTCCACTAGAATTAAATATATTTCATGAATTAGTTCTTGTTTTTATCATTTAATTTGTGATTTGGGTTAAGGGGATTGCGGGTTTTGAAAGAAAACTTCAAAAATGAAAATTCATGATTTGAATGACCAAATGTTATCGGAATTTGATAAATTTAGTATGGGTGAACTCGTATCGGAATGGGTAATCGGAATTTGTAAAATTTGTTGGGTTCCGAGGTACGGGCCTGGGGTCGACTTTTGGGTCGATTTTTATAAATTTGTCAAGATTGAAACTTTATTATTCGGAATCGTTCCTTATACTTTTTATATGTAGTTTTGAAGTTGTTTTAGTTTATTTTGAGTCTTCCGGAGGACTTCCCGCCCGAGAAGTCTATTTTTGAGTATCGGGTTGTTGTCTTTGAGGTAAGTATCTTGCCTAACCTTGTGTGGGGGAACTACCCCTTAGGATTGAGTCTTCTATGTTGATTGTAGTCTGCGTACGCGAGGTGATGAGTGCGTACTCGGACTTATTTGCAAATAGATTGCCCTTTAGGGATTTTTAGGTCCTTTTGTTCCCCGCGTATGAATTGAATTCCTGATTTCTAGTTTCATCTCTCCCTGCTCAAGTTACAAGTACTTGAGTAGCATTCCTTGTTTCTTATATGATCTTAATTGTCTTAAATGAAGACTTTGTTTTTCCTACCGTTATACTATATTTTCCTTCATACGCTGCCTATGTGACTAAAACTAGTATAATGTCGCCCTATAAATTTCTAACAAGTAATTGAAATATCTATACGTTGATCAAGAATGCACGTGAGTCGCACATGTGAGCATGTGATTTTTACTCGCCGTATCGTCCTATAAAAATTCCAATAAATCAATGGATTTTATGATTTTTTGTTGATTTTTTGGTAATTAATTGTGAATCACTTGCATTGTTTGTATATACATGATTCATTTTTTCAAAATTATTAAAATTTCGCATTATCAAAGAATTATGAAGTTATTATCAATTAAATAATAGGCGAACGATGACTACCTAACGTAATATAGTCTTTAATAACTAATTACTATGAAAATTAATCATTTTTTATTCGATAAATCATAGATTTAATTAAGAATATATAATTGGTTATTTTATTCTTAATAAATATGTAAATAGATGGAAAATAAGGTTTAAAATTAATTGCTACATTTTTGGATTAAAGTAGAGTTTAATTTAATTAGAATAATTAAGCTAATTAGTTAAGAAAAAAAACAAAATCGGACCTGGGCCAAGAAAGACCCAGGCCAAACCCCTATTTCTATACACTCGGACAACCCAGCCCAAACCCCTTACACCCGGCATGCCCAAACCCAGTACCCAAACGACGCCGTTTAGCCTTCTATTCACCTCAGTCGTTGGATCATTTTGNCAACCTAAACCCTAGCCGCCCCCATCTCCTTCATCTCTCTCAACCTCTAACCTAAACCCTAGCCGCCCCCATCTCCTTCATCTCTCTCAACCTCTAACCTAAACACCAGACCCCCTCCAATCAACCCCAACTTCTCACCAGACGACCACCATCACCCCCTCTATCACCTCATGTTATCAACCCTCCTAAAAAACCGATAGATTTGCCTGGGTTTCAGATCTAAGAATCTGAAAACCCCCAAAATTTCTCCCCGACCGATTTGAGGACAACCAATGATTCAGACCTTCATGGGTCGATTGCTCTTAACTAGAGCAATCGATTCATGAAGGTTTGATTTATTTTTCCAAAACCCCATCAGATCTGGTAAGGTCCAGTGACCCCCTTTCTCTTTCCCGGCCAAAAACCCCTTTTTACGGGTATCCCATCTTCCCTTTCTAACTGTTTTGGTGTTATTGGCATGAACCTCTCATGAATTAGTTATTTTTATTGAAGATCTGTGTAGATCTGTTGTTTTCTTTCATTACCTTTCCCCACCTGTGTATATTTCTTCCTTGTCGTTTCAATTTTAAGTATATTTCATGACAGTCATATCTTGACTTTTTCTTCTTTTCAATAAAGTAATTAGTTTTTCCCTGTTGATCATACTTCCTAATTTAGGTTTCGTCATTGACTGCATGTATGACTTTTCTGTCTTGATTCACATTATTTTCGATTTCGATTGATGTAGTACTTAACACATTATGCAATTCCGGACTGTTTTTGCAACCATGATTAATCATTTTTAGGTTTTCCTGTTAGTCACCATTGATTTACTAAAGGTTCTACTTGTTAGCTTTATTTGATTCATGCTTAGTTTTTTTTTTAGATTGCCTTTATTGTCGCTACTTCCCACCTTCAATTGATTGATTACTCTAATTCATCTTCTGAGTTTAGTGTAATCTGAGGGTTAACCATCCACCCAGATTAATCGATTAAATAATAATCTAATTAGACAAATTATACACAACTAATTAAGTATACATTTGAACTAAAATACAGTATAATTGACCTAAGTCTAAGAAGTTTAAAATAATTGATTAATCTGAAATTAATCAACCCTTGATAAGGCAACAAAGTTTAGCTACTAATTAATTAAATTAGAATAGAGTTACTTAATACCTAATTATTAACCTAACTTTCTTTAATCAAACTAATATCCTAGAATGCTCAAAATAGTTTAAAAGTTCAGTTTCATATGATTAATCACTCAATTGACTAAGAGTTAATAGATAAGCTTGATTACACCTAATGAAATTGTTTAAACCAATTAGTTCAATTAACTACTGATTTTAATTCAAATAGTAGTCAATTTGAGTTTAAATTAATTAGGCAATAAGGAATTAGTCACACTTAACTAGTAGGCTTAATTTTAAAAATCATCTAACAACATAGTCGATCTAAGTCCTAGATAACTAGTTAAGATCAATTAACTAAGTTTAAGAACGAATGATTCACTTAGTCTCACATTTAAATGATTCCAACTTCTTCAATCTAGAAATTAACTTAGGTAGCTTCTTAAAGTATGTAACTAAAAATAAAATCTGTTTAAAACAACTAGCTTGAGGGTAATGGACTAAAACAGATTCATTTAGTTTAATTAAATTAACCTAAGTTAAGAGAACTGGTTTGACTAACCTCCGTTGAGTTTAATTAACCTGTTGATTAAATGATTTAAACATAGTAAGTAATATGAAAGCCAACTCTAGGCATTTAATCAACTAATCTTCGATTAATTAACTCAACCTTAGTTAAGAACAACTAGTTGTCACCCAAAGGGACCTAACTAGTGTTAGTTAGCTATAATTAAACAATAACCCAAGCAAGTCTAACCCTGGTTACCTAATGGTAATTTCAGAGACTTCAAGGGGCATATTAGGTATTGTAGGTCAAGAAATCAGATATTTAGGGTTAAAATAGTAATTTCAAAAGGGGAATAAGGGCTCGAATGTTCTGAAAATAGGCAGCTATCCCAAAAGGATAAGGGTGACAGCTGCATTGGTACTAGTTCCAATTTATTGGATAAGGAATATGATGAGCATATCCTATCCCAAATGCCCCTATATAAATNTTTTGTTGCTGCCTTGATTCAATCATTTGGTATTCAAAAATCATCTTTTCCTGGATTTCTTTACTGTGATTTTCTTGCTGATCGTGGGTGTTGTTTGTTGATGTTGGGTTTCTCTTCCTTTTTGCTGATTTCCATTTGCCTGACCTTTATTTGGTCAGGCTTTCTGTTGTTATCTTACTCTTAAAGGTATGTAAAACAGAGTTTTTTTTTATGAAATATGAAGACCTGAAATCTGTTGTCTTTCCTCCATGAATCTGTATTATTATTTGTTTAGACCTATTTCTGTATAAACTTATATGCATGTATATAGAGTAACACATTATGATTGTTTAGTTTTCTAATCTCTGAATTTTACATAAGCTTGTTTCATCTTAAAACTGTCTTTTATATGACTGTGCAATTAATGGTTGTGTTGGAAAACAGCATCAAATGGCAATGAACTTAACCTCCAATGGTTAAGCTCATCCTCTAAAGATTCTTAAATACTAGTCTGGTTTAGGTTTTAAATATCTAGATATTGTTATGAAACAGCACTAGGGTAGATGAATTTGACCCTCTTTAATAGTCAAATTCACCCCATATTAGGTGCTTAAACAGTAGTTTGTCACCCCTTAAGGGTACAAAAATGGGTAACCAACAGTGGCTTGAGAGTAGGGAATCTGAACCCTTCAAATGGTCAGATTCACCTTCTCCAAAATGCCCAAAGAATAAAAAATCACAGAACAATTATGAGATGAATAGGACCTCTATGGAGTTGAATCTGACCCCTTTCTATGGTCAGATTCAGTCCATAAAAGGCAAGAACCTATTCTGTCAAAAATGACGTAAGAACATCATCAAGGTTGGGTCAAACCCCTTTATGGTATGACTCATCCTGCAAATGCTTAAGAACCTATTGGTATTGCTGTCCAAGCAGCAATGTTGGACTTATAGTTAAAATGCTCTTATTTGTGTCCTCTTGGTCATTAAAGGGACCCAGTAAGCAAGTGTCTATGGAGATCTAAACTTAGGTTAGTGTGGCATTATGAGATGGAAAGTCTGACCCATTCATGGTCAGATTCACCCAATAATAATGCAAAAACAGTTGTAGAGTAATTAGATTATCGTTACAAAGGTATTAAGATATGAATCTGAACCCAATAAATGGCCAGAATTTTGCCTTAAGAAATGCCTAAGGAATGTGTTTATTAAGTTAATCGTCTGGTGACTAAGAAAATATCCAGAAGAATATGGATTATCAGCTCGCACAAGAGCAGCAACGAATCTACACCATTCTTTTGTGGTTATCTTTACATTTGTTATTGGGAATGTACAGTAGAAAACAAGTATATAATAGATTAGTTTTCTTCTGCATCAGCTGTAAAGAATGGACCGAACTGAAATTACAATTGGTTTATGTCTTTTCTATTTCATAAAACTAAGTCAGCTTTTCATTTTAATAATTATTGTCGTCAGCTGTTTATGGTCAAAAAACCCTTCCTTTTTTTTCTTGTAAAACCTCAATATAAATGTGTGATTAAAAGAGTTCATCTTGAGAGCTCCAGATTTGAAAAAAAAATACTTGCTTTTCTCCACAAAAATTCCTGCGATTTTACAAAAGATAACAAAAAAGGAAAAATCTTAGCTTTCGTCCCCAAAACAAACTGTCAGATGAAAAGGTATAAAGTTTATGGTTCAAAGGCGCTCGTATGAAGCTTGTAAACACCTTATATCCGTTAAATCTTAAGAAAAAATACAAATAGAAATCTGCCTCTTCCATTAGCCTTATATGTTCTGAAATTTTCCGAGTTTGCAATACTGTAACGTGTGCAAAAACCGTCAAACAAAGTTCAGTAGATATAAAATTAAATAGCATAAATATAAGTCGTTTAGGAATCAATTAAAGACTGCACCATAGTTATATATGCTCATTTGACTGTATAAATAAATGATTTGCAAATTAGTATTTTGACTTTCTCTATATGATGGCATGACTTTCTTTATAGATGCATAGTTTCCTATCCTTTTTTTTGTAAACTAGCCACAAATAGGATTGGCCAAAAGAGTTGAAACAATCTGGGGCTAAAATATGGCCATAGCCTGAAGCATGTTGTCTTTAGACTAGTGAACATCATTTAGGTAATCTTTTTAGGAAAATGGATACTTTAGCTTGAAATTTGATAAAATCGAATGTTATACCAAAGTTACCCTAAACTACACTGGGGAGTGGCAACTCATGCCCCTGACCCTCTATTCCAAACAATAAATAAAATTGCACATACCAATCACGGGTGCATTTCATGTAACGTGTTTTCAATGTGTCCATAAATAAACAAGTATACGCCATCGTAACTGGTCTAAGATAAATCCATAAACGTCCTAATTAATTTAAAAAACTGGAAAAAAAAAGTTATATATATATATATATATTATTTCAAAAAATAGAAAAACCTAAAGAATAATCAAACATTGCCTCAAATGGGCTCTTTAAAACTGTCATGACCATAGTCTTGACTAATGTAATCTACACGCGGGTGCGACAACTCATGTCCCCGTCTACAACTTCGAAATTTAATAAAAATCACATGTTGTAATTGCGGGTGCATTTTATGTGGCGTAGTTATAATATGTTCTGAAAACAAATAAGTGCACGACATCGTGACTTATTTCAAGATAAATCCATAAATACTAAAAGCACAATAGGCAAAAAATATGTAAATAATCAGATAACTAGGCCAAATATTAATAGTTAAGCGACCGTGCTAGAACCACGGAACTCGGGAATGCCTAACACCTTCTCCCGGGTTAACAGAATTCCTTACTCGGATTTCTGGTACGCAGACAACTTAAAATAGAGTCTAAATTTCCTCGGTTTGGGATTTCGACAAAATGGTGTCCCGGAACATCGTCCAAAATTTGGGTGGCGACTCTGAAAACTAAAAATAAAATCCAAATCCGAATAATTTCACTTAAAGTGGAAAAACTCCCTTACTACCCTTCATTAATCCGGGGGTAGTGGAAAAAGGAGGTGTGACAGCTCTGGCGACTCTGATGGGGAATGTTTCGAACCCAGAATCTCTAGTTTCGCAGACCAGAATTCGAGCTTAGAATAACTGTTATATTTGGGNTTCTAAATCATCTGGGAAGTGTGCACTTCGTGTGACTTCTTTTCTGTTAGAGTCATATCCAAATTTTAGAACGAGGTACGGATAAGTTGCAAAGTCGGTGAAGCTTCTGTATTCCTGGTATGCTGCCCTGACCTCGGCTCGAGTTGTCCGCTCGGGTAAGCTTGGTCTAGAAAAAAACCCCAGGTTTAAACCTAGAATAACAAAACCTCATGCTGGATCCCTAGTAGGAACGCTTATTTGCATCATGTGCATTTGACTTAGGGGACTCAACATAGGGGTTGGGTCCGTCTAGGACAGGTGTACCCGAAATAAAAGAATACCCTAACGCATTTTATTTGCTACTTATGCATTTATTTGTCACAGCTTGTGTATCGACCGGCTAAACCAAAAAATGAACAGAAAAACCAAAAGTGAGGTAGAATAGAGACTTTACCCTGTTTTGAAAAACCCTCGTATTTATCCCTGCCAAAATTTCTAAAAAATAAAATATATAAAACAAAATGAGTGGGTGCATACTTTTAAGATTTTTTCTGAACTACGCTTTGTTTGATTCTCACTGGCTTGAGATACGTAGGCAACCCTCATCGGGTCCAATTCCAGTTTTCAAAATCAAACAGATATAGCCTTAAATTAAATTAGGTGACGCCATTATAGCCTGATCGCCCAAGTGGGGCGCCGGAAGGCCGTTTTGCAAGAATGGCCACCTGTGTTTTGTCTTTAAATTTCGACCCAATTCGTGAACACAGCCTTAAATGACCGTGTTTGCAAAGGTGGTCCATTTTCTTTATTACAAAACCCTTTGCCAAAATGACACTTTTCGAAAAAAATTCTGTGGTCTTAATAAAAAAAGAACGAATGTGCAGGATGAATACAGTTGAAAACATCCCCTTCAAAGCAGTCGAGGAAATCCCTCTGGGACTCCATATGTGGTGGAGCAACTTGGGGGAGACCAGTAGAAAGTCTGTTATAAAAGCTTTAGGGGGACTTCCTGGCCTTTTAAAGATCAAGCCAAGGTTGGACATCGTCGAGGCTCTAGTACCGTTTTGGGATCCCGCCCACAATGTATTCCACTTTTCGGACTTTGAATTAACACCCACGCTGGAGGAAATAGCGGGGTATGCTGGTCGCAATGACAATCTCGGAAGTCGGTATCCAGTGGCGCTCAGGGCGGTGACTCCCCACAAGTTTTTGGATCTGTTGAACATTAGCCGGGACGTCCAAGACCCACATTTTTTCGAAGGCTTCTGCACTTTCTACTTTCTTTACAGGCGTTATGGAGATCCCCAGGATTATGAGGCTAACAACACTGGTCTAACTCACAAAGATCAGGCTAAATGGGAAGCCCGCCGGGGGTTAGCTTTTGTGGTAGCATTCTTGGGCACCTTAATATGCCCAAGGAGCGACGGATGCATAGACATCGGACTTGTGGGAATGGCAGACTTCATTATGAAAAATTCCAATGGCACATTGATACCGATGGTCCTAGCCGAGATTTACCGTGCTCTGATAGTTTGCCAATCTGGGGGAAAATTCTTCGAGGGGTGCAACCTACTCCTACAAATCTGGTTGATTGAACACCTCTGTCACCGCTCGGGCTACATGAACTACGGCTTAACCAGTTTGAACTGCATCGAAGAACATGGTACTCGGGTAAAAGGCCACCAGTTCCCTGAAGGCACAGAAGCCTGGCACTCATACTTGAGCTCCCTGACCGCCAACCAAATCGAGTGGACGTTCGGGTGGCTCCCTCTCAACGAGGTTATCAATATGTCCGTTGAGGTTTGCTATCTCCTATTAATGGGCCTGTGAAGCATTCAGCCATATGCCCCACACCGGGTCTTACGCCAGTTGGGTAGGCAACAGGGTGTTCCCCATGATGAGGATTTAAGCCAACAAGCCATTGAATTATTCCCAAGAGCTGCATTTCTCGAAGGCAGGGTCCGTCAAATTTGGAATGAGTGCAGGTTTTTAGAACCTCAAACTTGAGTAAGAGACTTATCCAAAGGGGAAGTGGAACCCGCCTACACCTCTTGGTACGGTGTAAGAAGCAGGGAGCATCAAGAGCAAGAACGACCCACAAAGAGACCCCATGTACAACAATTCGCCGAGCAAACTCAAGAGCATTGGGCTTGGTTAGAAAAAGAGAACAACTACCGAGCCACCATAAGCAAATTGGAGGCCCAGGTCAGGGAAATCAAGTTCGAAAACATTCTACAAACTGCCTCAATCGAAGGAGAGAAAAATAGAGTAGCCCAAGAAAATGAAGCCTTCCGGGCCCAGATACAGGAACTGAAAACAGCTGCTGAGAACCCAGAGAGAAGCAGGACCGATGAAAGGCTTATCAACAGCCTGAGGCATAAAGTATGTAGCTATGGGAATGAGTTAGACAAAGTCGAAGAAGAACTGGCCGAAGTTCGGGCAAGACTAACAAGGAGTGCAGAAGAAAGAACAGAATTTGTTCAGAAACTAAAAAGGAAATATGACCGGGAAGTCGTGGGCTTGAAAGAAAAATTGGTCGCCGTCGAGAACGAGAGGGCCAAATAGGCAAAAAGGTTTAAAACAAAGAGGGAACAGTGCTATGGTGGCTTAGTTAGAAAAAGAGTTGCAACAATGGTAAGAACAGAGTCACAAGGATGTCCAAACTTTAGAAGCAAGATCCCAACAAATCGGGCGCCTACTTCAAGAGAAAGGTATCATCAGGCGAACGATCCAAGAGGTAGCTGACTACATCGTCACCAAATGTTAGGAATGCGAAGATATGACTCGGACAACTTTCTTCTCCGCAATTATGATCTTCGTCCATAAGATAATGGACGACTTTTACCGCCTCCGACAAGACATAGCACGCAGGCCCGTGGCAAGGCCGAATGATGCCCCACCGGCCACTGGAGCAACGGAAGCACTAATGTATTCTTGATATTTTCGAGTGTGTACTTCATTTTTCTAGTCATAGTCATATGTTGAGTCCACAATAGTCTTTATATTTTCGAAAATGTGTGTCAAGTCTGTTTTGCAAACTCTGTAATTCCAAAAAAATAATAACCGAAAGAAAAACAAACCAAGAGATAAGGCCGGGATGAAATACACAACTGCGGCGAAGACATATAGAAAAGCATCAGGTGCATTGCATACCCCGTACGGGCAATTTGTTTATGTTTTAAAAACTAACATTTGTTGGTTCAATCTTAAAGGTGTTTTAAGGTGGTTGGTTTTGCGGTAACCTGGCTTCCCATCCTTACTTCACTAGATCGAAGGGGAGCATAGAAATGACATCTGAAAGTCACCTTCCAATCGTCAACTCCACCGTGAAAGACCTAAACCCCGCCATCCCAACATCGGAGTCCGCAACAGCGGAAGAAAATAGGGCTTTGCATTGCCGCATGATAGAAATGTATGACGCATGGTCCAATGGTAGGGAACCACCTAGTACCATCCCGGGATTCCCAGAGATAATCCCCAGGGCAAGAGGGACGTCAAACATCCCCATAAGCTACCCGGCCACGCCATTTGGATATCCAATCATGTCGGCTCATTTTGTCGGAAGGACTTCTGAGGTTCGCCCCCAGGCTTTGTTTTCTGGTGCGTCTTCCAACATTTTTATCGCGCCAACAATCTCCGCCATGGCTCCGCCAACTATCTCCGGACCAAGTTTCGAGCCATCGGCATTAACATTCCAAAAACCATCCGTCCATCAGGATGTTGCTCATGCTGCTCCCAATGCATATCTCCAACAAACTCAGCCCGAGTTCACTTTGGGACAGGATAAGAAAAGCTTCGAAAACGAAGAAATAACCCGAAAATGAGGAGTATTGAACAGAGCCTCAAAAATATACAAGGGCTAGGCGGGCAGAAAAGTGTCTCCTACGCAGATTTGTGCATGTTCCCGCACGTCCATCTGCCTCTCGGGTTCAAGACTCCCAAGTTCGAAAGATACGACAGGCATGGAGACCCCATAGCCCACCTAAAAAGATACTGCAACCGACTCAGGGGAGCAGGCGGGAAGGAGGAACTTCTCATGGTGTATTTTGGAGAAAGTTTAACGGGAATTGCATCAGAATGGTATATGGACCAGGATATATCCCGTTGGCACATATGGGATGACTTAGCCCGGGATTTTGTCCAAATATTCCAATACAATGTGGACATCGCTCCCGATAGAAACTCACTGTCCAATCTCAAAAAGAAACCCTCAGAGACTTTCAGGGAGTACGCCATCAAATGGCGTGAGCAAGCATCCAGGGTCAAACCTCCGATGGATGAGGTTGAAATGGTGAGGTTTTTTCTACAAGCGCAAGAAGCTGATTACTTCCAGAATATGATGTCCGCCATGGGCAAACCATTCGCGGAAGCAATTAAAATTGGAGAAATGATGGAGAACGGTTTAAAAATTGGTCGTATACTGAGCCAATCTGCCATAAGAGCAACCTCTCAGGATATCCAAAGTGGGTCCGGGGTTGCGGCCAACAGGAAAAAGAAAGAAGAAGGGGCCATGATGGTTTCTGATGTCAGGAAACCTCGATAGTACACACGCCCATTTCCTAAAGCCTCCCAACATTATTACCCTCACCAAGATACATCTTATGCTTCGCCCCCTTTTCCCTATGCGGTAATGAATGCTCAGCCACATCCCAGGCCGCCACAAAAATACAATCAGAATAGAACTCCACCCCCAAAAAATAACCATCATCCCCCACCTCCATATAATCAACGCCCACCTCAAAACAGCTACCCATACAATGCCTACCCCAGAGAGCCACCAAGGAAATTTAATTTCACTCCCATCGGAGAGCCGTATTCCAGTCTCTTCCTAAAGTTGATGCAGATGGGGCTCCTGCAACCTGTACCTCCAAACGGGCAGAATCCCCAATCACCATCGTTTAGACGGGGTACCAATTGTGCTTATCATTTCGGAGCAGAAAGGCACGACACGGAGGACTGCTGGAACCTCAAAAGGGCCGTGGAAAATCTTATAGAACAAAAGAAAGTGGTTTTAAGGGACGAAGAAGCTCCCAATGTGACAAACAATCCACTGCCCGCCCACAATCATGGGCCCGTCATTGGCATGATTTGCGAGGACCAAGATTTCGATCCAGCTCTAAAGGCCATCATCGCCATCGCAGATGTAGAAAGAAAACCCAAGACAACACCCAATCCGGCCAAGGAGATGAGGAAGAGCAACCCCGTCCCCTAGGTCACGGAATAGACTGAAACTGGGAGAAACAAGAGACCCTCTAAAGATGCTGTCCTTTACATCCCCAAAGCACACAGGAAAGAGCAAAGTGTTTTGAGCCCTCCCAGAAGGTTACAATTCAACAGGGCAATAACGAATGGCTCAAAAATATATATCCCAAAGCGGACGTATGCGGCGCGGGGGCCAATAATTTCACCCAGGCTGAATGAGCTCGTGGTTACTAGCCGCGCATTGCAAACCCCCATAAAGAATACTACTGCCGTCCCATGGGATTACCGCAGGACAGTGGTGACATACAAAGGGAAAGAGATTACTGGGGAAACAGGCGATGCAAACTCTTCAGAGAAATACCTCGACCTGGAAAAGCTAAACAAAAGCAAGATGTAACGTTTTCCACCCAAAAGGCCGATCAGTGCTGGAGAGGCAGAGGAATTCTTCAAGAATAGGAGAACCTATGAATACGCCATAATCGAAGAGCTCAGGAAATCCCCCGCCCAGGTTTTGCTTCCGTCCTTGTTGGTGAATTCGAGCGAGCATCAGAAGATCCTGATCAAAACCATCAACAAATACGTTCCGGCCAACACCACGGTCGAACAAATGGAGAGGATGGCAGAATAATTTTTTGAGGTCAACCGGATTTCGTTCAGCGAGAATGATTTGCCCCCGGAGGGGGCCACCTATAACAAAGCTCTCCATCTAACTGTTAAATGTGAAGGTTACCACGTAAAGAGAGTTATGATGGATGGTGGGTCTGGGGTTGACATTTTCCCTCTATCAACATTACAAAGAATGGAGATCGGGACTAAAAGAATCAGGCCCAACAATGTGTGCGTCCGTGCATTCGATGGTATCAAAAGGGACACGATCGGGGAGATTGATCTGGTTTTGACGATCGGCCCTGTAGACTTCCAAGTAACATTCCAGGTTATAGATATGGATACTTCCTACAATTATCTCTTGGGAAGGCCTTGGATCCATGCGACAGGGGCAGTGCCGTCCACTCTCCACCAAATGGTTAAGTTCGAATATGAGGACCAGGAAATCGTGGTCCATGGGGAAGACGAGCAATCCATTTACAGGGACCCGTTAGCCCCATGCCTGGTAGCAACAGAGGGCAGCGAGCACATAGTCTACCAGGCTTTCGAGATTGTGGTTGCGGACCAACATGAGGAAGGGACCCCATGCCCTCAACCCTTCATATCAAACGCATCAATTATGGTCGCCAACGACATGATCAAACATGGGTACACACCTGGAAAAGGGCTTGGGGTGTCCTTGCAAGGCATCAAAGAACCCGTCATCTTGCCTGCCAATAAAAAGTTCTTCGGCATAGGGTTTCAAACTACCCCAGACGATGAACAATGGGCTGACCAACGCAAGAAAAATGGTTGGGTATTGCCTCAGCCAATCCCACATATCAATCACACCAAAAACAAACAATTCCCTCTCAAAACCTAAACCTAGTTTTTCTCGAGCAGCCTTTGCGAGGCTGTCCATGGCCTCTCCGTCCGGTGGCTGGGCTACCTCCCCAACCACCCCCTAACGTTACCCAACCTCCCACGACAGCACACAACCCATCCCAGCCCCAGCAGATGAATTACGCAAAAGCAGTGAAGCCTTCGAACAACACTGCCATGCAATATCATGCAGCAGCTGTTGATCCTATTCCTCTTAGACGAGCCACTTTCTTACAAGGACAACCAATGGTTAAGTTTACAGAATCAGAAGTCGAACGTATGAATATTATTGAAGGATTGAAGTACGCAGTGGTATGTAAATTTTCTTATGGTTGGCCTGAATTGCAAGAATTACGTCGAATCATCCCTATGCAATGTGGTATTAAGGGTGAATGTAATATCGGATTTCTTAGAGATAGGCATGTTCTAGTACGACTGACATTGTGGCAAGATTATATTGATTTTACATCAAAAAGTGTCTATTATGTGAAAGATAAGTTTGGACAGGAATTCCAACTTAGAACCCTACTGTATGATTCGAAGTTCATAGCAGGAAAGGAGACACCAAGGGTGATGGCGTGGATCTCTTTTTCCAATCTATTGCCGACCTTTTTCGTTAAGGAGTGTTTGTTTTCATTAGCTTCAGCAGTGGGCAAGCCACTACACCTTGATATGTCTACTGTGAACAAGACAAGACCTATTTGTGCGCGTGTGAAAGTCTTAGTCGATCTCTTAGCAGATCTTCCTAAGAAGGTTCATATGGACATCTAGAATGAACTTACAGGTGAGGTTAGAACAGAATGGGTAACTATAAAATATGATTACCTACCTAAGTATTGTAGAGAATGCAAGTTCCAAGGACATGATATGTTGGAATGTTGGAGGATTCACCCTGAACTTTTGGCAACAAAGACAGTTAAGCAACAGGTCTCAAGTGAAGTAGTGATTCAATCAAACGAAAAAAAACAAAAGGACACAGGTCTTTTGATGATCCTATCGAGTGGTAAGGTGGTTGGAAATGTAGGTCATGTGGTTGGTAATGCTAAAGAACAGTGGAAAGAGGTGAGAGATCACAGAAACAAGGGTAAAGGAAAACAAGTTAATGGAGGTGAAAGAACAGGTCAGGAAATAGTTCTAATTAACAAACAGACCTTGGTTCCCCAGCAGTTTCAGACCAACAATCAATTTGAAATACTGGAGGCTGAAAACAATGTGGATAATGACAACAATAAATTTGCATTAGTTGAAGATAGTATTGTACAAAACCAAATTCAGAAGGATACAACTTTGAATGCAGCAGCACTATCTTTTAAGCCTAGATCCCCAAGGACAGATAAAAGGAATAAAGGTCAGGGTGGAAATCAGATCACAGCTGGTAAGAGTCTTGACTCAGCAATCTCTAATGCTAATCAAGGAGTAATTGGAAATGGAGACCAACAAGGAGGGACAGACATAAGATATAGAGGAGTTGAACAACAGTCAAGGGAAACAACTCAACAGTGGGTGCAAAGGACCTTTCAAGGTAATTTGGTAGCAACCAATACCTCTGTACAAGAGGTACCAACACAGGATACCAGGGGGAATATGGCACTGGAACAAAATACAGCAAATGACCATGTGGAAGATCCAGATTATGAGCAGTTCATAAGTAAGGAGAAAGTGAACTGGACAGGAGGTAGACTTTGGGTAAACCAAACTGAAGTAGATTCTGATGAAGGTGAGATTCCAGATTTAATGCAAAGTGAAGATGAAGAGGGGGGGGAGTTAGTAGAAGAGGAAGACCAAAGAGTGACTAAAAAAAACAATGCACATCATCACTCTAATCAACAGGTCATATCAATCAAAGAAGTAGATAACATCAATATACATAATGATAATACAAAAGGAAATGAAGTAGTTGAAACGGTGGATAAAGTAGGAGGCATGCATAATATAGAACCAGGGGAAGCAGGACAGAATGACTCATTAGAAGAAGATGCCAACAAAGGAAGGAAGCAGGAGGCTGCACAAACTGTTGTGATAGCTGGTCAGGAAAAAGGCAATCAGGCTTTGAACCAGATTATAACTACTACTCATATTAGTATGGAGAAGGTGATCACTGCAAAGGATCCAAAGTCAGTAGAGTATACAGATGATCAATCAGGAAAAGATATGGATGATGAGTCTTATGCACAAAACTTTCGTAATATTGCTAGACAAGGTGACCTATCACCTAGGAATATAGATAAGGGAAAATCTGGAACAAAAGGAAGAAAGAAGAGTAACAAGGATGCCCCCACAGCTTCAATAGGTGGTGTCCAAACAATAAGGACTCTGAATAGATCGATCAATCAATAAATGGATGCAATAATATGGAATGTGAGATCTCTCAACACTATGCAAGTTTTTAAAAGGTTAATCAATATGCATTGACAGAAACATTTCCAGTTTATAGGTATCCTGGAACCAATGCAACAGTCTAACAAAGTAGAGAGGTACAGGAGAAGGATTGGATTGGCTCAAGCAATTGTGAATATATCCAACAAAATCTGGGCTTTTGTAGATGAAGTATATGAAGTGACAATTCTTTACAACATGGTGCAACAACTGACTTTAAAACTAGTCCATACAGAAACTCATGTGGAGTTGGTCCTAACCTTAGTGTATGCTAAATGTGACCCAATAGAGAGAATTGAACTATGGGATTCACTATATGCAATGGCTAGGGACATGACTACACCCTGGCTCGTAGGTGGTGACTTCAATGTTATTTGGGATGAAGAGGAGAAATTTGGAGGCCTATACATATCAATGAAGTAGATGATTTTAGACATTGCATCAATACATGCAATTTGACAGATTTGGGCTTCAAAGGAAGTATATATACATGGTGGAATGGAATATCAGAGGAGGATTGCATCTTCAAAAGGCTGGATCGATGCTTTGGTAATACAGAACTTCAGAATATATTCCCAGGGCTAGAAGTGACTCATCTTTCAAAGATTGGATCAGACCATTGTCCATTGCAGTTGAAGTGTGACATAGAAGCTGCACCTATCAAAAAAGCTTTCAGATTCTTGAACTTTTGGACAAAGCATGATACATTCAGGGAGGTAGTTAGACAGAATTGGAATGCAGACTTTATGGCTAATCCTTTCACTTTATTCAACTTTAAGCTGAAAAAGGTGAAAAAAGCACTATCCAATTGGATTCGAGCTACATATGGTGACATATTTCAGAGGATAGCCAGCTTAGAAGAGGTAGTTATTGTTCATGAAAGGCAGTTCGAGGCTAGTCCTACACAGGAGAACAGGACTAGATTAAGAAAGGTGCAAGCTGACATGATGAAGTACCTAGCTATAGAAGAACAATTTTGGAGGCAAAAATCTGGCATGATGTGGTTTAAAGACGGAGATAGGAACACAAAATTCTTCCATGCTCAAGTCAATGGAAGGAGGAAAAGGTTAAAACTAACAAGGATCAAAAATAGTAATGATACCTGGATAGAAGAGGAGGAGCTGATTGCAGAAGAGGCTGTGAAGTACTACAAGGAACAATTCATTGAAAGTGTAGTACCCACTGTATTTGACATACTAAGGCATGTACCTACACTGGTGGATGATGAACAGAATGACAAACTAATGGAAATTCCTATAACAGAGGAAGTGAAGCGAGCAGTAATGGGTTTAAGTGCAGACTCAGCAGGAGGACCTGATGGCTTTATAGGAGCCTTTTACCAGACATGTTGGGATATAATTGAACCGGATGTGGTGGACATGGTGAAGGCTTTCTTTTGTGGTCAACAACTACCAAAGAGTGTGACACATACAAATTTGGTACTACNGAGATGCTGCCAAACTTAATTTCAGAAGAGCAAGCAGGTTTTGTAAAGGGGAGAAGCATAGTAGAAAATGTACTACTGACACAGGAGATCATAACAGATATAAGACTAAGAACTAAGGCGGGACCAAATGTGGTAATTAAGCTCTACATGGCAAAAGCATATGACAGGCTTTCTTGGTTGTTTCTGACAAAGATGCTGAGGAAAATGGGATTCTCAGAAGGGTTCATTGGTCTGATCTTTGACTTGATTGGGAATAACTGGTACTCCATCTTAATAAATGGTCAACCTCATGGTTTTTTCAAGTCATCTCGAGGGGTGAAGCAGGGTGATCCACTCTCACCAACTCTATTCATCCTGGCTGCTGAAGCATTATCGAGAGGACTAAATTCACTTCATCAAAACTCTCACTTTTGTGGCTTTGGTATGCCTAAATGGAGTCCAAAAATAAACCATTTAGCATACGCAGATGATACCATCATCTTTTCTTCATCTAATAAGGTGACTTTGAGGCTAATTATGAGAGTGTTGCATGAATATGAATTGGCTTCTGGCCAGCTGGTGAACAAGAGCAAGTCAGCCATATACATGCATCACTTGTCTGATATAGAAGTGGTTCAGAATGTGGAGAGGATAACTGGTATTGAAAGGAAGGAGTTTCCATTTACTTATCTAGGCTGTCCTATTTTCTATGCAAGGAGAAAAAAGGATTACTATCAAGATCTAATGAAGAAAGTCATGGACAAGTTACAATCTTGGAAAGGTAAGCTTCTTTCTATAGGAGGAAGAACAGTTCTGATAGCACATGTGCTGCAAAGCATGCCCATTCACCTACTCTCAGCAGTGAATCCTCCAGGTTATGTGATCAAAGATCTACATAAAATCTTTGCAAAATTCTTCTGGAGTAGTAATATAGGAGGAACCTCAAGACATTGGGCATCCTGGAACACACTATGCATGCCATATGAAGAGGGAGGTATAGGATTCAGATCCTTGCAGGATGTTTCAAAAGCTTTATTTAGCAAGCTGTGGTGGAATTTTAGAACTAAGCCCAGCTTGTGGAGTGTATTTATGAGTCAAAAATACTATAAAAAAATCAATGCAGTAGTAGTTCCATGGAGGAATGGATCGCACGTATGGAGAAAGATGCTTGAGTGCAGGGACAACATAGAGCACCAGATTCTGTGGAAGCCAAAAATGGGGTCATCTCTGTTCTGGTTTGACAACTGGACAGGATTAGGAGCACTCTACTTCTTAGTTCCACAGGACTTTGGTATCATTGATGAACATCAGAATGTGCACGAATTAGTGGAACAAGGAACTTGGAGGGTAGATAGACTCTTAGAATTGCTGCCAGAAGAATTAGCTATGCACATTGTAGAAAATGTCTCTCCTCCAATCAGGAATTCAATCCTTGATACACCTTACTGGATGCTGGAAAGTAAAGGTAATTTTACTGTCAAATCAGCTTGGGAATATCTAAGAAAAAGAGACAATCCTAGGCAGGCTTATAGAATGATGTGGGTGAAAGGTTTGCCTTTTAAAATATCCTTCTTCATGTGGAAAGTCTGGAAAGCAAAATTACCCCTGGACGATTTCATGAGAAGACTAGGATATTGTATGCCATCAAAGTGCTGGTGTTGTACAGAACCCCAAGAAGAATCATTAGTACATCTGTTCTTTACTTCCAAATCAGCATCAACAGTATGGACGTATTTCTTGTCGAGATCAGGTATTAGAATAGAGGGTCTGTCACTTCACCAATCTATTACCAGATGTTGGACAGCACAGGTGCTGCCAAGAATCAAACCAATTATGCAAGCCTTACCATCATGCATTGTGTGGGAG
>MDKJ01153622.1:0-13552 GCA_005239525.1 Nicotiana knightiana | reverse complement strand
AAGTTATTGTCGGAGCACTCTTTCAGGAAGGAACATCGCAAGTAAGGCCACCATACTTCAATGGACAATATTTTTCTCATTGGAAAGTGTGTATGGAAATATATGCAAAGTCTTATGATGTTAAGGTTTGGAGAGTTATAAAAAAGGGAAATTACCCACTACCAGTTGCTGCTCAACCTCCCGCTGATCCTGAAGACATAGATGAATATACTGAGGAACAAATGGTGGTTGTGCAAGTTAATGCTAAAGCAAGAAATCTGCTCTATAATGCTATAAGTGGTGAGGAATATGAGAGGATCTCCAGTTGTGATACAACCAAAGAGATGTGGGATAAACTTGAAGTTAATTATGAAGGAACCAGTAAAGTGAAAGAAACTCACATCAATATGTTGGTCCATGACTAAGAACTTTTCCAGATGAAAGACGGAGAATCTATTGAAGAAATGTTTGCCAGATTTGGCAAAACCGTAAGTGATTTAAAAGCTTTTGGTAAGCCTTACTCAAGTGGCGATCAAGTTAGGAAAATTCTGAGAAGTCTGCCCGCCACTTGGCAGACAAAGGTAGTTACCCTTGAGTCACAGGATCTGAACAAACTATCATATGATGAGCTTCGAGGTGAGCTTATAGCTTTTGAGAAAACTCATCTCAAGAAAACAAATCAAGAAGATAAGAAGAAAATTGTTGCTTTAAAGGCTACAACTAACAGAACAAAAAATGACATTAATGACGACCCTGAAGCTCTTCAAGAAGAAATTTCCATGGTATCAAGGAACATGGATGGTTTAATGAAAAGATACAGGAATACCAAAAGAGGAAGAATACCACCCAGTCGAACTAGGCGATATAATAAACAAGACAAGAATGATGGCAAATGCTATGAATGTGGAAAATTCGGGCATGTTCAAGCTGAATGTCCTGAGCTTAAAAGAAAAGTCTCCAGAGGATTTAACAAGAACAAGTCACTCGGAATTTGGAGGTATGAAGACAGTTCAGAAAACAAAGAGACAGCAAACATATGCTTCATGACAATCTTAGAAAATGACATGAACAAGCTCTCAGGATGCTGGACAGACGAGGACATCTCAGACGATGATTGCAAGGATGACAATGAGAACTAATTCATGGCACGAGGTGAAACAAGCGAGTTAAGACCTTATAACCGTGAAAGATGTAATGAATTGCAGGATATTCTTGACCTTACTTTGAAAGAGTCTCAAAAAAAGATGAATGAAATAAAGAGACTCACTAGAGAAATAAAAGACTAGAAACTCAAGCTTGAAGTATACGAGATTGAACAAGAAGTACTTCAAGATGAGTTTGATGAATTGCAAGTGCAACTCAATGGCATGCATAAATCCACCAGTCATAGTTCTATAAATTCGAACCAGGCGACTTATAAGTCAACTGGATAAGGACCAACTAGAACAGAGTCCACTAGTACTAACACAAATGGGAGATCCAAAAATGGATCAAGTCCCACGTGTCACTACTGTAATAAAGTGGACATAAATATTCCTTTTGTCGATTTTGTAAGTCAAATGTCTCAGGATGGATTTGGAAACCCAAAAATAATCCTGAATCTAGCAACACTAACCAAAAGGGACCGAAGCAAGTGTGGGTACCGAAAAGAAAGTGATAATTATGTTTTGCAAGAACACCACAGAAGGAGTCGCAAAGGAAAATGGTACTTGGAAGTGCGTGTTCCAGTCACATGATAGGTAACAAAAATCTGTTTAAGGAAGTTACAAAAATAGATGGAGGAAATGTCAAATTTGGTGAGGACTCAAAAGGAAAGATAGTCGGTACCGGAACAGTTCCTTTCAATAACAACTGTGATATCACTAAAATTTATCTCGTTGACGGACTTAACTACAATCTTCTGAGTATAAGTCAGCTATGCGACTTAGGATATGAAGTAAAGTTCAAGAAAACAGGTTGTGCTATTGAGGATGAAACAGGTAAAATAATCCTCCTAGGTAAAAGGTATAGAAATGTCTATATTCTTGATGGTTTTGAAAATATAGATGGCCATATCTGCTTAACATCCATATCTGATGATCCTTGGTTATGGCATAAGAAACTTGGTCATGCAAGCATGTATTTCTTAGAAAAACTTCCCAAGCATGACTTAGTTATTGGTTTGCCCAAACTGAAGTTTTTTAGAAATCATGTATGTGATGCATGTTGGATTGGTAAACAAACTAGAAGTTCTTTCAAAAACAAAGATGTTGTATCTACCTCCAAGCCCTTGCAATTTCTTCATATGGACTTATTTGGACCTACTAGAACGGCTAGCATAGGAGGCAAATAATATGCATTTATTATTGTTGATGATTACTCACATTTTACTTGGATGATTTTTCTATCTCACAAATATAAAGCTTTGAAAAATTTCGAGATCTTCTATAAAAAGGTTGAAAGTGAAAAGGGATATCTTATTACAACTATTCAAAGTGATCACGGAGGAGAATTTGAAAGTAGAGCATTTGAAGATTTCTGCAATTATCAAGGATACATTCACAATTTCTCTACTCCAAGGTCACCCCAATAGAGTAGAGTTGTTGAATGGAAAAATAGGACCTTACAAGATATGGCGAGAACCATGATACTAGAATATTCACTTCCAAATCACTTCTGGGCAGAAGGAGTAAGTACATCATGCCACATTCTCAATCGATGCCTCATAAGACCCATCCTGAAGAAGACTCCTTATGAACCGTGGAAAGGTAAACGACCCAATATAAGTTACTTTCATCCATTTGGAAGTAAGTGTTTCCTTCATAACAATGGTAAGGACAATCTTGGAAAATTTGATCCAAGAAATGACGAAGGTATTTTTCTAGGTTATTCTTTAAATAGTAGATCCTTTAGAGTCTCTAATAAATGCATGTTATGTGTAGAAGAATCATTACATGTTGTCTTTGATGAGAATAACACTCGGGCCAAGAAAGAAATTACTGCAAGTGATGAAGACCAAACGCAGGAAATTCAGGAGACAAGCAAATCTCAAGAGTCGGCCAATAAACCTGATGATATGATAGAGTCAACTAATGGGATTAGCAATAGTCAACCAAAACCTCCAAAAGAGTCAACTACTTTGGTAGTTCATCCAAATGAATAGATAAGAGAACCGGAATATCCTCAAAAATTCATCATAGGAGATCTAAGCGAAGGAATGAAAACAAGAGGAGCTCTTAAGAAGAAAGCAAATATAGCATTAATTTCCCATATTGAACCTAAGAAAATAGAAGAGGCTCTGAGAGACTCAAGCTGGCTACAAGAAATACAGGAAGAGCTAGATCAATTCGACAAATATCAAGTATGGAAACTGATACCCAAGCCTGAAAATGCTCCTGTAATTGGAACTAAATGAGTTTTCAGAAATAAGCTGAATGAGGATGGAAACGTTGTAATAAAAAAAGCCAGACTAGTTGCTCAAGGATACTCGCAACAAGAAGGAGTCGACTATCACGAAACCTTCGCTCCATTAGCTCGACTGGAATCTATACAAATCCTTCTTGCATATGCATCCTCTAAAAGATACAGGTTGTTCCAAAGCGCTATATGGACTTAAACAAGCTCCACGATCATGGTACGAAAGACTTAGCTCATTTCTCATTGATAACGGATTTATAAGAGGTAAAGTAGATACTACTCTGTTCATTAAAAGATCATCAGAAGGCAATCTCATTATTCAAGTTCATGTTGATGATATTATTTTTGGTAGTACTAATCCTCTTCTGTGCAAGGAATTTTCAAATCTTATGTAAAACGAGTTCAAAATGAGTATGATAGGAGAGCTAATGTTTTTTCTTGGACTTCAAATTCAACAATTTGAAGAAGGAACGTTCATATGTCAAACAAAATATACAAAGGAGTTGATTCAAAAGTTTGGAATAGAAAATGCCAAATCTATTGGCACACCAATGAGTCTCTCAACAAGTCTCGATAAAGATGAACAGGGAAATCCTATTGATGAAACCAAGTATTGTGGAATGATTGGCTCTCTTCTTTATCTAACTTCTAGTCGATCGGATATTGTGTTTAGTGTATGTAAATGTGCCAAGTTTCAGTCAGCTCCTAAAGAATCACATCTGTCAACAGTAAAAAGAATTATTCGATATCTTATTAGAACTGTCTCTCATGGATTATGGTATCCACGTACTAACAATTTTTATACTAGAAGGTTTTTCAGATGTTGATCTTGCATGTGATAAGGAAGACAGAAAAAGCACAAGTGGAATATGTCAATTACTTGGAAAATCATTGATATCTTGGAACAGTAAAAAGCAAGGATCAGTTGCATTGTCCACGACTGAGGATGAGTATATCGTTATTGGACAATGTTGTGCACAACTACTATTGATGTCTCATCAACTGGGTGACTATGAATTATCTTTTAAACCGATACCAATTTTCTGTGATAACTCTAGTGTTATATGTCTTTCTAAAAACACTGTGCATCATTCTAGGGCAAAGCATATAGACATCAAGCATCCTTTTATTAGAGATCATGTCCTTAAAGGAAACATAGAACTATCTTTTGTTGGAACTACTGATCAATTAGCGGATATTTTTACTAAGCCTTTACTAGAAGAAAGATTCTGCTCTTTAAGAGAATTACTTGGCATTATTTGCATTAGTCATCAATATTAGGACCAATGTGCTATTATTGTTTTCTGTATGCCTAATGTTTAATTAATTTAAATCATTAATTGCGCCTCCGATTTCCCTCTCTTTTCACATCAGTTACAGAGTTCAAAGAAGGAAAACCAATCATCACGCCTGATCAACTGACACCCTTTCCTTTTCTGTACTCAACCGTCAGAAACCCTCTTTTTAATGCATGAAACCTCTTTTCAATATCCATCGTCCCCATCACTTAGAAACCCTTCTCCAACCAAATTTCTTCAATGGCCAAACACTCTAAAAATCCCTCTGCCTCTACCAGAAAGAGTACTTGCTCCAGAGAAAGCCCCATCTCAGCCCCTTGAACAAGTAGACCTAAGGTCCGATCACTCTGAAGGTTTTTCCTCTTCTCAAGCCGATCTCTCAGTCCATTCTCACACCTTAGGAGAAAAGCCTATGGAAAACTACCTATGGAAGAACCCCCCTATCCTTTACTCCAAAGAAGTCAAAAATAGATCTCTTTAGTTCCTTAGAATCTGACCTAAATTGCTGGGATTCTCCAAATAGGGACGTTTTCATTGCTTTGAAAGACAAGCCTATCGCTCATGGGAGGGTAGTCAAACTTGATGGCATGGAAGGCCTAAATTGTAAGGTAAAACATCTATTTCTTCATCAAGGCTGGTCAAAATTCTTTTCTGTTCCTCCGCCTAAAGTCTATGAACCCCTTGTAAAAAAAATTTATGCTAATCTTCGCTCTAATTAGTCTGATAAGTTGGAATTCTTAGTGTTAGGAAAGTGTATTGTTCTTGATTGTGCCAATTTTGGTTCAATCGTTCAGTGTAAGTGTTCTGGTTTCTCCATGCTTTTCAAAATTCTTGGTCTGATGATTTTGAATTTCCTTTGATCAAGTTAAAGGGTGTATTGCTGAGTGTCCATCTGAATCTCTCCTAAACCAGTTAGGTCCAAGTGATGTTAGTTTTGAAACTCGTGTTCTGTCCCACATTGTTGCAACTACTCTGTTTCCTCGTACTGACTCTTTCTCAACCTTCTCACAAAGAGATACCTTTCTGGTCTATTGCCTTGTGACTAAACTCAAGATCAAACTTTCCTCCTGGGTCATCAATTTTATGATTGAAAGCGCTGATGATCCCACTAGTCTTCCCTATGGCATGAACATCGCTCACATTCTCGAAGCCCATAATATTTCCATCTCTGAATATCCCTTTATCTCTGTTTCAAAATCTAAGATTCCAGAGCTTTTGCGAGTATGTGTTATATGTGTGTGAAGGGCTCGTGGGTTAAGAAACAAGAAGGAGAGGTCAAACATGCTCAACCTGATTCAAAATCCAAACCCTCTGTTTCCCATCCTAGCCCTAGTGATCCTGACCTTGCTGAAAAGCTAGGTTCCATTGACAATCAGTTGTTTGCAATCAAAGATCTTCTTGCTTCTACTCAGTCCACTGTTGAAGACATTCATGCTATTTCCAAAGAAACAGGGTCTGATGTTTCCAAGATGAGAGTTGTAGTTCTCAGAGTTATGAAAAATGCTTTCAAGGCATTCAAGGAGGTACACGACAGGCTTGATGGAGTGACTGTTTCAGCCAATGCCAGCTTTGATCAACTGAAGGAGGCGACTTGCAACACTCTCACATATTTCCTGCGTCGTTAATGTGGAAGTTTTAGACAATATTTTTTTGTTGTGATGTTTTTGGACTGGATAACCAGTCGTTAGATGATTTTTCTCTTTTCTTTTGTTTTCCATAACTCTGCAGGCATATCATGCTAGAAATCCTGTTTTAGTAAATAGTCTGTTTTATTATCCCCTCAAAAAGGGGGAAGGATATATGTATTCGTACAGGTACATGCAGGGAAAAGTCGATTAGAGGGTAAGTGCAGGCGAAGACTAATAGAATGCAGCCCACGACACCTCTTGAGGGGGAGCCATATATCTTGCAGAAGAAGTCGACTAAAAGAGTCTCAACAGTTAAATTCAGAGGAAGTCAACTACACTCATTGAGGGGGAGTAAAATACAGGGAAGTCAATTGATGTTTATACATATATTATTTTGTCATCATCAAAAAGGGGGATGTCACGACCCAAATTCCCAACCCACAGGATCGTGATGGCGCCCAACACCATACTCGCTAGGCAAGCCAATGTAAGAAATTCAACTAATTGTTTCCTTTTCAAAAAAATTTACTTCACCATAATAAGAAAATTTAAAGTAAATACGAAAACTACTACTGCCCAAAAATAATGCCAGAATAATATTCAAAATAGCAATAACGAGACACGAACTACTAAAGAGTACTACAAATAATTGGGCTGAAAGAAATATGTCTCCATTTTGAACGAAATAAAACAACAATCTAAATAGATAAGGGAAGACTCCAGGAATCTGCAGACGCCAGTAGATCTACCTCGTGTCTCCGCGCGTATAGAATCAGCAACTACTTTCACCTAGCTTTGACCGGTATCCGGATCTGCACAAGAAGTGCATAGTGTAGTATCAGTACAATCGACCCCACGTACTGAGTAAGTGCCGAGCCTAACCTCGACAAAGTAGTGACGAGGTTAGGACAGGACACCACATAAAACCTGGACATGTACAAACATATTAGCTGCAACAATATCAATTAAAGAGCTAATATTTTATCCAATAATGTGAAGGGATCATGCTATGGGACATTTAATATAAGGAGTGAGAAAAACAACAATAAACAATAATCAACAATAATTTAAAGCAATAAGAATAGAAAAGGAACTCACATGACACAACCCTTTGTGCTTTTACTCTCATCCTCCCCATATCATAAATAAGCATACACGGCATCACCCTTAATTTTTTACTCTCACAATGTATTTCATTCAGGCACGACATTACCATTCGTACTTTTACTCTCACAATGTAGTTCATTCAGGCACGACATCACCCTTTGTGTTTTACACTCTTCCTCATAATAGAATATATTTGGATCATGCACGACATCACCTTTCGTGATTTAAACTCCTCCTTACCAATCACAGAATCATTAACAACATACAAAGAGGGATTTCACAGGAAATCAATATTTCATCATAGTTTCTATTATCATTTATCATTTCAATTTCAATTCAATATTCACAAGGGATTTCACAAGAAATCAGTGTTCCAACACAGTTTCTAGTGTCCTTTGCTATTTAAATCTCAACTCAGTGTTCACAATATTATCCATCATGGTAGAACCGGATACCAAACTTCTAACATTTCAACAACAACGATAATCACAAGTAATAGGCTTTACAACTACCAAAATAACAAGAATTTACTTTCACTTACTTATTATGACCTGACCACAATGTATAGGTACTCGTCACCTCACCTATACATTGAATTTAGCAACAAAATAGGTTTCAAGTAGTCACACAATACCTATTCCCTCAAGCTAAGTTTAGACACAACACTTACCTCGAATTCACAGGCCACTCACTGCTCAAGCACTACTTTTCCTTTAGAATTGGGCTTCAACTTACTTGAGTCTAATCACAATTGGGTTCAATATCATTAATTATTGCTAAAGGTATTAACTTTAATGAATAAGTATGGTTTTCCTATGTTTTATTATCAAAATATGAAAATCGATCTTGGGCTCTCTTGATCTAAACTCGAGGTTCAGACCAAAATCCGTTTACCCATTCTCCCCCGAGCCCGAATATACAATTGGTTTTAGAATCTGACCTCAATTCGAGGTCTAAATTCCCAAATTTTAAAATTCCTAATTTTTACCCAAAAACCCTAATTTTTACCATGAAAACTCTAGATTTTTGGTTGAAATCTTGTTAAAAGTTGTTAAGGATTGAAAGGAATTAGTTAGAGATCACTTACCAATGATTTGGAGAAGTTCGGGTCTTTGGAAAATTGCCTATGGAGGTTTAGGGTTTGAGAGAATCGAAAAAGAGGTGAAAATCCCGTCTAAAATCTGTTTTAACAAGTTGCGGATCTCGCATTTGCGGCCAGGGGTTCACAATTGCGAACCCTTCAAATTCCAGCAACCATCACAAATGCGATGAAATTGTAACATTTGCGACTTCCGAGGGATTCCGCATTTGCAACCAGAATCTCGCATTTGCAAGATCAAAGGCTGGCCCAGGACTTCGCGTTTGCGAAGCCTGATCTCGCAATTGCGAGATCAGAGGCCTGCCAACACCAGATATCAGCTGAGTGAAATTTTTCTAAGTATAAACACTCCGTAGCCTATCGAAACTCACCCGAGCCCTCGGGGCTCCAAACCAAACATGCACGCAAGTCTAAAACCATCATATGGACTTGCTCGTGCAATCAAATCATCAAAATAACATCAAAAACTACAAGTTGAACCTCAAAACTCAAGATTTCTTCAAGAATACTCAAATTTCTAACTTTTCAACCGGACGTCCATATCACGTCAATTCAACTCCGATTCTCATCAAACTTCACAGACAAGACTTAAATATCACAACAAACGTGTTCCGGGCTCCGGGACCAAAATACGGGCTCGATACTAATGATTTCAAATATTATTTCATTTCTTTATTTCCGATAAAAACCAGCACAATAATTTTCTTCAAAAATTGTTTTCTAAGGCTAGGGACCTCGAAATTCAATTCTGGGTATATGCCGAAGTCCCATATTTTACTGCGGACCTCCCGGGATCATCGGAACACAGATCTAGGTTTGTTTACTCAAAATATTGACCAATGTCATTTAAAAACCAAATTTTAACTCTAGAAATGTCTATTTCTCATATTTCCACATAAAAGCTTTCTGGATTCACGCCCGGACTGCGCATGCAAAGTTAGTCTTTTA
The DNA here is from genome assembly GCA_005239525.1 of Nicotiana knightiana. Taxonomy (NCBI): domain Eukaryota; kingdom Viridiplantae; phylum Streptophyta; class Magnoliopsida; order Solanales; family Solanaceae; genus Nicotiana; species Nicotiana knightiana. The sequence continues at coordinate 4,097 of MDKJ01153622.1, read as the reverse complement.
AAGGTTAATAAGCCTAGAATGGAGTCTAAATTCCTAAAATGACCCTTTGGGTCATCACAGGAGAGATTGTTAGGTTTAAATTTAATGATGAAAACAATATATTTGCTCTTGGTATAGGAATTCAAGGGAAGTATCCAAGATTGGAGGAATCAATCAAAGAGAATCAAGGAAAGCATCCAAGAATGGAGGAATCAATTCCAAGACTTAAGGAATCAATCAAGGCAAAGATATCAATTCAAGATTGACTGAATCAATAAAGAGTATCGAAGATCTTGCAAGATAATCAATCAAGTTGCTATTTCTGGAAGGACCAAGATTCAAGGAGATATATGGCGCTATCAAGACATGTAGAAGGAAAGTCATTAAAGTCCTCTCATCAATGAAGAGTCGCGGCAGAATAACCTTATTCTTGGAAAGAATCAATTTCTTTTCAAGGATTAAATCTCTTGGGTTGGAAAATCTCTTCAGCAATCAGCCTCTTACAAAGTATTTATACACATCTTTGTACCTTAGCGTGATATACTTTGATCGAACCAAATACTCTCTCTTTGTTCTACTGCAAAGAAACATTAAGTTAGAGAAGAAAGAGAGAAAAACACCGGTGAGGCATTGTATCAAAGACAAACGAGTGTCGTAAAAACTGAGCCATTGGTGTAAACTACACCATTCACTGTGTACTCGAGAAACATATTCACTGAAAGAGAACTCCCTTGCAACCCAAGGGGGCTGGATTAGGATTTACATTGAATCCGAAGCAGTATAAAAATTCTGGTGTCTTTAATTCCTGCATTTTATTTCTGCATCTTAAATTTTGTTGTTCTTATTATCTCGCTATTACATCTAGTCGACTAATTAGAAAATTAGTCAACCTATAGCGATTAAAAGTTAAAAATAGAAAATTCATCCCCCCTCCTCTTGTACTTTCAATTGGTATCAGAGCAAGGCTGATATTTCTTTTCTTGTGCTTAACAGCTTATGAGAAAAGATCATGGCAAATCAAGTTATTTTCAGAGCACACTTTCAGGAAGGAACATCGCAAGTAAGGCCACCATACTTTAATGGACAACATTTCTCTCACTGAAAAGTGCGTATGGAAATATATGCAAAGTCTTATAATGTTAAGGTTTGGAGAGTTATCAAAAAGGGAAATTACCCACTACATGTTGCTGATCAACCTCCTGCTGATCCTGAAGATATAGATGAATACACTGAGGAACAAATGGCGGTTGTGCAAGTTAATGCTAAAACAAGAAATCTGCTCTATAATGCTATAAGTGGTGAAGAATATAAGAGGATCTCCAGTTGTGATATAGTTAAAGAGATGTGGGATAAACTTGAAGTTACTTATAAAGGAACCAGTAAAGTGAAAGAAACTCACATCAATATGTTGGTCCATGACTACAAACTTTTCCATATGAAACAAGGAGAATCTATTGAAGAAATGTTTGCCAGATTTAACAAAATCATAAGTGATCTAAAAGTTTTTGGTAAACCTTACTCAAGTGGTGATCAAGTTAGGAAAATTCTAAGAAGTCTGCTCACCACTTGGTAGACAAAGGTGGTTACCCTTGAGTCACAGGATCTGAACAAACTATCATATGATGAGCTTCGAAGCGAACTTATGGCTTTCGAGAAAACTCACCTCAAGACAACAAATCAAGAAGAGAAGAAGAAAACTGTTGCTTTCAAGGCTACAACTGACATAACAGAAAATGACATTGATGACGACCCTGAAGCTCTTCAAGAAGAAATTTCCATGGTATCAAGGGACATGGATGATTTAATGAGAAGATTCAGGAAAACCAAAAGATGGGCTTTGACCGATGAGTGCTTGACTTTTTGTTTGAGATATCTACATGATGGCGTGAAGACAAAATTTAGTAGGTATCAAACTGTGGATGATGAGTGCTCTCAAAATTTGTTACCTATATTCCCTAATATAGGCCATCCAATTGGAAGAAAGAAAAAAAAATACTTTTCTCATGGATTTGCAGTTATGCTTTGAAGCACATCGATATGCTCTGTTCAATACTGGAGATGAACAAATGAAAAAGTTTATCGAGTAAGATAAATTATATAAACATTTATTTATATTTATATAATTTTTTCTTTATTATATTATTAAACTTGAAATGTTCTTGATTGCAGGGAAGATAAGAATTTAATTGTTAATCATAGTAGATCAAATGCATGGGTAAGAGCGAGGGATCATAGTCGGGAATTCAGCAATTGGTTTAAAGAGAAAGTTAAAAATATTGTAGTGCCAGATTATTTGAGATGGCTAGCCAAAGGACCTAATAAGGTATCCAAAATATTACGACATACTTTATTAATGAATACCGATTTCATAACAAAGAACGGGATTTCTGATGCAAGACTCAAAATAGTTGAGTGACTTTATCGACAACAACAGATAGTTTTGCTAGTGCTAGTGACAAAAATCTCATCGATGGGGAGGTTATCTATTATGGAGCGATTCAGGATATATTGAGATTGATTATTGGGGTTGTTTTAGTGTTGTATGTGATTGGTTTCGTAATGAAATAGATGATTATGGGTTAACTCGGGTGTACTTCAATAGATTATGCAGTACGTATGACCCTTTTGTGTTGGCATCACAAGTTTATCAAGTTTTTTATGTGGAGGATCCAATTGAGAAAGATGTTTATTATGCAAGGAGTAAAGTACGTATTGATTTGTATGATATGAAGGAAGAGAATTGTCCCAATATTGGAGACACATTTTGGAGGGAACCTAATAATGACATTGGTTCCTCATCTAGATTACTTGATGTTGACATTAGATGGTCAAGAGAAGATGTACCCGTTGATATCGTTGATATTCCATCTCATGCACAAAATTCACATAAAACAATTGTGAAAACATCGAAAGAGGGGGGTGGATTTGATGATACTGATTGGGACTAGATGGAAGCAGATGATTAAATGACAAAATTCTGAAATTCTTTTAAGTATATTCTATTTTGAGTGAGTGATAATTCCTTTTCTATTTATAAATATTTTATAATTATTTTTATTTATATCCTTTAGAAAATTATTCTGACATGCTTCAATTTTGCAGTATTTGGGATCTGGTAACATTATTGTAGATACTGAATTAATTGAGAGAGATTTGGGATCCTTTTATTCGGTTGTTGAGGCCTGACCCTTCTCCAACGTCCTCTTCTAGTTCAGCTGTGTGAGGTAGAATATCAAATTTGTGATTCAACCATGCAACATTATTGATTGTGTTTTTTTTGTGTAGGGATTTGCATTCTTGCTCTTTTATGACTGATTTATCTAGTTACCTACATATATGTTGCATTATAGTTCTGCCATGCAGCTTTCACGAAAGATAGAAATAGCAACATAATCACAGTTTCTCCCATATAATTACTACACCTCAGCGCAGAAGGGATCAGGTTCTTCTATGTAGTCATCCATGCTCTAAATGACTAGAACACAAGCCACCTTAAGAAGCACATCAATTGCAACAAATGTTGATTACTGGAATGCATCTCTGTTTTCTTCTACACAATAGATTGCATGCCAACAAGCTAGTGTTATTTGAGACAGCTTGGTCTCAAATTAGGCCAACTCCATTTACCTATTTTTTTTGTTGTTGGTTTTGCTAACCTATATTGTGTTTGCTTTTCAGAATCTGAAAAATATTTGAATAGTCATGAATCAAGAAGGGTGCTCAAGCAAATATAAGAAAATATCCAATCGCATTCCAGTTAGATCACTTGCATCATTGCGAAATCAAAGGGTTTCGTCGTTGACAACAAAAAGAACCTTTCAAGCTACAAGGTCAAATAAAAATGAAGAACGACAATCAGAAGATGGATTACCTCCATATTTGCGAAACCAAAATGTTTCGTCGTTGACAACAAAAAGAGTCTTGAATATAAGGTAAAATACAAATGAAGAACGACAATCATAATTAGGATCTCAATTGCAAGAACAAGTGCAGCAAGTGTCACGGAATTTTACCTCTTCAGCAGCGCAAGGAGTACATGAACAAGTGCTACGAGTGAATATGGATTCCATCACTCCTGCATCACAAGGAATACATGAACGATCTGATGATTCTACCAA
>ML424460.1:110170-122915 GCA_005239525.1 Nicotiana knightiana | reverse complement strand
TTCAATAAGAATTTCCTCTCTCTCTTTCTCTGTAATATTGTTCTTGTTCTTTTATTGTTTCATAACAAAAATATATTTTTACCTTTTTAAGTATGTTACTTTTTTGGATTATTTTTTTCGAATACAATTTATAAAACTTGGATAGAACTACATTATTTAGGCTAAATATTTTTATTTGGCTAAAAATAATAATGTTTTAGTTAATATTTTTTTTTTTTTGAATTTGATTAAAAAACAATTGAATGTAAGTACAAATGTAAATCCTTGATATGAAAAAAGGATTACAAGAAGAAAAAATAATAATAATAAAGTATGAAATAACTATCATGGGTATATGTTATAAATAGTCAATTGAAATGAATAGTCAAGGCATCTAAAAAGTTATAAAAAATTACACAAGATTATTTATTTCAATTGTATAAATCTTTATTTTCATATCAAATTCAAATAAAGGAACTAAAACTTTATATTTTTAGCCAAATAAAAATATTTAGCCTAAATAATGTAGTTCCTTTCAAGTTTTATTATAATTTGTATCCGAAAAAAATTATCCAAAAAAGTAACATATTTAAAAAGGTAAAAATATATTTTATTTTTTCAAAAAAAATGCCACATATACAGAAAAATCTACGTGGCAGGCGAGTGCACCCACACTCTTCACCACATCAGCATCCAGGGGGTAATGGCTCTTAAAAGACCAAATTGAGAAGGGTACTTAAGACCGCGAATAGTTTAAAGCTGTAACTAATAATCCCTATCAAGTTTAGGGGGTGTTAAAGTATTTTGCCAAACTAGTACACTACTAGTTAAATCACCCTTTGCAACGTGTGGCAGGGAGTAAAAATGGGGATCAAGGAACATATATCAACTGATGATGCAGAAAACACTATAACAGAAGAAGAGAACATGGCAGTTTGGCTTCTTGGTATCAAAACACTTCGAATTTAGCCATAGAGTCTTCCACCTCTTGGTTGGTATTTTTGTTCTTGCTCTAAGATCTCTGTCTTGCTGAAATTTATTAGTTTTGCTGACACAAAACTTATTTGAATTAGGCCCTTATGATGTCAAGATTCAAATTAAAGCTGTGGGTATATGTGGAAGTGCGTTTACCCTAAAAAGAATAACAATTGAATTTATACGTGGTTTTAAGGATACGTGATATAACTTGGCACAAATTAAGAGAATATATTAGTACTGGAATCGACGATAAAAGAAACAAATGCAAACTAAACGAATCGAATTGCCTTGGACCTCGAGTTCGATCACCCTTGAACCAAGAGAAGTTTCAACTTATATAAGAACAGAGTAACAAGATACTAAAAGCTAGAAAAAGACAGTGTATTGCTTTGTATTGCGTAAATGTGATGTGTTGTACAAATGATCAGACCCACTTTATATAGTATGGGAGTCCTACTCTTTGTACAGTTCTAAATGAGGTAAGAAATCTCATGATTGGCTAATTAATCGGCATATCCTTGATACATGCTGAGGTCTTCGCTGTGATCTACGCTCGATCGCGGATATTTCGTCTTTCTGTTATCCGCTCAGCAAATTTCCCTCGATCTCGATTTTTTCGGTCCCGGGGGCTCGAGCTTTGACGGTGTAACCTCGGACCTCGATTCGGTATGAGTTCAAGATCGAACCTTAATCTATCACATTCCAGTCTCGATCAGTTCACGCAAGGGGTGGGCCCGATTTTACTGTATACAGATAGTCCCCTTGTTTCTCGGAGAGAGGGTGACGAGAAATGATATGAACTTCCAAATCCCACCTCGATGGGCCATGATGTAAGCGATGAACACGACTATGATGTAAGCGACAAATGGATACCGAAACGTTCCGTCGGTCCAGTTACCAAGGCATTACATGCCTGTCAGTCGCTGGCCGACCACTACCAACTGTCACCAGCAAGCTATAAGTACCTAGCTTTTCCTCATTCAAAATTTTACGTTCAAAGCACCTCATATTCTTGTTTTTTATTCAAAAATCTCTTTGCTTTACAACTCTTGCACCCAAATTTCTTGGACCTTCATCAAACCGCATACCATCTTAACTCTTTTCTCATGTCCTTCAATGGCGAAAACTTCTAAGACCGTACCGAAAAAGGAGGCCGTTTCTTCATCACAACCCGCCGGCGGCGGGCTACGGTGGAACCTCACCCTGAGGAATTCGTTCCGGCAGGGTGCCCTACTGTTACCAATTTTAAGGTTGAAAAGATCTCCTTGGTACCGGGCCAATGTGAGCCGGTCTCGAGGTACATATGCACAATCATTGAATATCTCCTCACCAAGGTTAAAGAGGACTGCAACTGGGTCAATAAGCACGTGGTGGTCCTTCGCCCGAGGAATCGATCACTACCCACGTGGAGGATTTTCTAAGTGTTTACACTTATCCCTTCACGTTGGGTCTCTTAGACCCTAGCATCATTGCCTTCTGCAAGAGGTATGATGTGACTCTTGGCCAGATCCACCCCTCCTTCTGGAGAATAGTGATTTTCCTCCGATTTTTGTAAGCAAAATCGAGAGATGTCCTTTTACCCTCTACCACCTTATGCGCCTCTACAGTCCCCGACTCTATTGAGGGGAACTGATCAAGCTTGCTCGCAAGGACTTAACTAACATATCATCAACGTAAGCTTCCATAGATTTCCTTATTTGTTCTTCGAACATTCGGTTTACTAGGCGTTGGTAAGTGACACCAGCATTTTTTAATCCAAATGACATTACGTTATAGCAGTAGGTACCATATTTGGTGATGAACGAGGTCTTTTCCTGATCATCAGGGGTTGTTGTACCCGGAATAGGTATCGAAAAAATTGAGGATCGCATGGCTGGTTGTAGCATCGATCATGCGATCGATATTAGGCAAAGGAAAAGAATCCTTGGGCCATGCTTTATTTAAATCCTTGTAATCTACACACATTCTTAGTTTGTTGCCTTTCTTAGTGACTATTACTACGTTTTCTAGCCATTCGAGGTATTTTACTTCCCCGGACGGACCTTATTTTAAGAAGCTTAGTTACCTCGTCTTTGATGAAGGCATGCTTGATCTCGGACTGGGGTCTTCTTTTCTGCTTCACTGGATGGAACTTCGAGTCCAAGCTTAGTTTATGGGTGGTGATTTCCAGTGGGATCCCTGTCATATCAAGATGGGACCAAGCAAAACAATCCATGTTAGCTATAAAAAATTGAATAAGTTTTTTCCTGAGCTCGGGAGTTAATCGTGCCCAGGTATACCTTTCGTTCGGGAAGATGTTCGATTAGTATAATTTTCTCCAGCTCTTCGACCGTCGATTTAGTAGTGTCGGAGTCATCGGGGACTATGAAGGATCGAGGGACCCCATAATCACCATCTTCGTCAGTCCTCTGCTTCTCTAGTTGGGTCGAGGACGGCGTCTGTGATTGCTATTTGGCCTCCTATTTTCCCTTCGATTTTGACCCCTTTGTCGATGAGAATGCCGATATTGGAATCACTTCGTCAACGGCAAACATTCCTTTGCGGCGGGTTGCTCCCCGTAGATTGTTTTGATTTCCTCTAGTATCGGGAATTTTAGAACCTGGTGAATGGTCGAGGGAAATGCCCTCATGTTGTGGATCCATTGTCTCCCCAACAGAGCGTTATACCTCATATATCCCTTGATCACATGGAACTTGGTTTCCTGGATGGTCCCCACTACGTTCACTGGCAAAGTTATTTCGCCCTTAGTAATTTCACAAGCCATGTTGCATTCGTGTAGCACTCGGGTTGCGAGCACAACTTGGTCCTGTAGGCCGAGTTGTTCTACGACCCTCAATCGAATGATGTTGGCCGAACTACCTGGATAAATTAACACACGTTTAACTCGAGTCTTATTCATGATTACATATATTACTAGTGCATCGTTATGAGGTTGTATGATTGCTTCTGTGTCCTCGTTGTTGAAGGACAAGGTTCCTTCTGGTACGTAATCCCAATTTCGTTTCTCCCTTGTGATCGATACCTTGATGCGTTTTACCACTGGCCCTTGGGGAACATTGACCCCTCCGACAATCATGTGGATGACGTGTTGAGGTTCTTCTTGCTCGTATTATTTGTTGGAATCTCTGTTTCTGAAATGATTCTTGGCTCGATCACTCAGAAAATCTTGAAGGTGCACGTTGTTGAATAACCAGGCTACTTCTTCTCTCAACAGTTTGCAATCTTCCGTTCTGTGGCCATGGGTGCCATGATATTTGCACATTTGGTTGGGATTTCTCTAGGCTAGATCGATTTGCAGAGGTCGAGGCCATTTAGTATCTTTGATGCGTCTGATAGCCGATACGATGGCAGATGTGTCAATATTGAAGTTATATTCTGACAATCGTGGTACTTCTTTAGGTTCAGTATGCCTGTTGAAACCGTTCTTGCTCATAAGCCCTCAAGGGCTTTGGCCTCGGTCATTTCTCCTTTCACTTCGTACAGGGTTGCGCCTAGATCCGTTGCTCCTACGATCTTCATTATACGATTGGTATCGATCCCTGATCAACATTGGTTCTCGATCAATGTCCCTCTTGATTCTGTCAACGGGCTTGATAGTATAAACGGACCCGGAAAGAGCTTTCAGTTGGTCGTCTTCGACTCTAATCTTCGATTGATACCGATTATATACATCGGCCCAGGTAACAGCCGGGTATTCAATCAAGTTCTGCTTAACTGCTGTGAAGCCACTGAGCTTCGTACATCGAGTCCTTAAGTGAAAGCTTGAGCGGCCCAATCATCGGCAACTGGTAGTAGATCCATTAGTTCCATTTGGAACCGAGACACAAACTCTCTGAGCATCTCGTTATCTTTCTGCCTTACTTTGAAGAGGTCCGACTTCCTAATCTCGACCTTAATGGCTCCGGCGTGTGCCTTTACAAAAGAATCTGCAAGCATAGCAAAAGAATCAATAGAGTTAAGTGGTAAATTGTGCTACCATATCGGAGCTCCCTTTGACAGGGTCTCCCCGAATTTCTTCAATAACACGGATTCGATCTCGTCGTCCTCTAGATCATTCCCTTTATTGCACATGTGTAAGAGGTGACATGCTCATTTGGGTTGTTCGTCCCATTGTACTTAGGAATCTCGGGCATGCGGAACTTCTTAGGGATCGATTTGGGAGTCGCGCTCAGGGGGGAAGGCTTTTGTACGAACTTTTTGGAATCCAAACCCTTCAATATTGGTGGTGCCCCCAGGATTTGATCAACCCTAGAGTTATAAGTTTCCACCTTCTTATCATTCGCTTCAGTCTTCTTTTCCCCCGACTCAACTCATTTCGTTAGTTCCTCGAGCATCTTCATCGGCCCCCAATTCACTCCCGTTCGATTTACTTGACACCGACTCGACCCTGTGAGCAACTTCCTGGGACAGATCAGGCTCGATCCTGCTTGGTGCATGATTCTGGTTTTGGAGCTGGGCTATCGCGTCTTGTTGAGCCTGCAACATCTTGAAGATCACCCGAAGGCTGATTCCGCCCTCTTCGCCGCCATGTGTGCTCTAAGCGGCAAATCAAACATCCCTACGGATGCTACTCTCGGGATCGACCATCAAATTTGCATTGATGGCTACATGCAAGCTGACGTCGATTGGTTCTACAGTCGGAACTCTATCGAGGGCAACTGGAGGTACATCGTTCCCTGGTGCTATGTTGTCATTCTCGTCATGATGACCGAAGTCATTGTCCACATGTACGGGTGCTACTTGAGAGTTCGATATTTTGATCCTGGAATCAAAGATACTCACAAGAACATGTGTAAAATCGTGTGTGTTACGAAGTTAGTACCAGGCATCACTATTATCTTTAGCCCCACCGTGGGCGCCAAACTTTTTACCCTAAAAACAGATAACAATTGAATTTATACGCGGTTTTAAGGATACATGATATAACTCGACACAAATAAAAGAAATATATTAATGCTCGGATTGACGATAAAAGAAATAAATGCAAACCAAACGAATCAAATATCATTGGCCCTCAAGTTCGATCACCCTTGAACCAAAAGAAGTTTCAACTGATATAAGAACAGAGTAACAAGATAATGAAAGCTGGAAAAAGACAGTGTATTGCTTTGTATTGCGTAAATGTGACGTGTATTACAAATCATCAGACCCCCTTTATATAGTGGGGAGTCATACTCTTCAGACCTAGATGAAGTAAGAAATCTTATGATTGGCTAATTAATCGGCCTATCCTTGATACATGCCAAGATCTCTGCCGTGATCTACGCTCGATCGCGGATATTTCGTCTTTCTATTATCCCGCTCAGAAAATTTTCTTCAATCTCGATTTTGTTCGGTCTCGGGAGCTCGAGCTTTGACGGTGTAACCTCGGACCTCGATTCGGTATGGGTTCAAGGTCGAACCTAAATCTATCACATTCCAATCTCAATCAGTTCACGCAAGGGGTTGGCCCGGTTTTAGCGTATACAAAGTGATATCCATCATTTCAAGGTAAGTTTAGTCTATTTAATTGTCTAGATAAGACTACTTCAATTATTAATGCTTGATGATTCAAGCTAGATAGAAGACTGGTGATATGGAGCAAGTGTTATAAGGTACTTAGCTAAATTACTATGATTTGTATGATCCAGAATATGAGAGTAGCAAATTTCGTGGTTAAAGGCTGATGGTACTTAGGCATGAGTGTGCTGGAATTGTAGAGGTGAAGACCCCGATGATCGGCGATCGCGTAGCTTTGGAGCCGGGTATTAGTTGCAGGTTGTGTGACTTATGCAAAGACGGTCGCTACAATCTCTGCCGTCAAATGAAATTCTTTGGCTCTCCTCCAACTGATGGTGCTTTAGCCAATCAGGTAAAGTATCAGCTTAATCTTTTTCCCCAAAGTAGAATAACAGGATACTTGAGGCTGGGCTTCACTTCAGACTTTCTCAGAGCTACCGAACTTACATAGATAAACAGCCTCTTTATCCTCAAGAATATCTTAGGATGGCTGACGTCTGAGAGTTGTCCAGGGACCCGAGACCCATACTGATAAAGAATTTACTTCTCTTGAAATCCTTAACTAGGCTTCATAAGAAGTGTGGAATTTGTCTGCGTCAGGTGGTACATCCTGCAGATCTGTGTTTTAAATTACCGGATAATGTAAGCTTGGAGGAAGGGGCAATGTGTGAACCTGAGTGTTGGTGTTCATGCTTGTCGTCGTGCCAAGGTAGGTCCAGAAACCAAAATAATCATTATAGGTGCAGGACCCATCGGCCTTGTCACTATGCTGGCAGTTCGTGCTTTTGGATCACCGAAGATAATCATTGTTGATATAGATGATCAGCGTTTATCTTTGGCCAAAGACCATGGTGCTGATGAGATCATTAAAGTTTCTTCCAATGTACAGGTTCTCATCTTCTTGTTCCAATATATTGTGGTAGCCTTTCCCTTAATGGCCAAATATGGCTGTTTCATGCAATGTTCGAGGTGCAGGATGGAGAAGATGAAGTGGGACAAATATGCAATGCAATGGGAGGTCCTGTGGACATGAGCTTTGATTGTGTTGGTTTTAACAAGCCTATGTCGATGGCTTTGCAAGCCACCAGTTCTCGCGGTGGAAATGCCATCAAGGTCATGTTCAAACTATAGTTGCGTGGAATAAAAATTACTGGTAGTGTAGCCTAAACTGAAAGTTGGTATCCATTTTACCTCTTTCAGCTAGAAGTATGAATAAAAGAAAAGAAAAACTTGAAACTTGTAGAGAAGGATATTATGGGCATGAATAATGTAGAGCTACTGAGCATTCATCCACTCGTCCAAAAATTCCCATGAAATTTGGCTTGTCCATATCCAGAGCTTTTACACAAGGTATGTCAACCCATGATCACTAGGACAAATACCAGATATGAACATGATTTAGAAATATACAGTATGACTGAAAAAGTAAATAATTAACAAGCAAGACCTTTGCAGCAACATACCTTCCGATTATGCTGTTACAACTACATGCACAGCCCTATCTTCCAAGGAGTATGCTCCGACCATCACTCAAATTTTACAGTGTTAGATGTGGCACAGAGGCAGTAGCGACTTGATTTCTAAAAATGCAAAGAGCAGAAGACTGGTAGCATACTCGCAATATGCACCTGATATACGATGTATAAGTTACAACAACGATCTATAACCTCCAGGGAGCAGAGATCATAAATACAATTCTCTACTCCAGAATCAAATTTAATATGCTATTTTAGGTGTCAAACAACAACTTGTATCCATTTCGAGACCTTCATCTTTATAGAATTATAGTGCTGAAGAAAAGCAAACCGAACTCATGCATGAGTTGGCAACTCGTATTAAGCTTTTTAATCCAAAAGGAAGCTAGAGAACAATAACTCTTGCTCACATGAAGTGCACCTTGATCTCACGTGCCTTCAACAACTATTGCACCTGTGTACTCAATCTTGTGATAATATGTACAAATAGTACTGTGTGGCGGAAGCCTTTGTTTCAGATACTTTTTCAAAGACATGGTTCATTGAATGCTAGATGATCGCATTTACTTCAATTGAACTCCATCCCAACGGTCTTTGTACTGCACCATCATTCATCAATTGCCTTATTTTCATTGCATCATCCCACCTCTCTGCAGTCGCATAAGTGCTCGATGACAGAACATAATTACCGCCATTATCAGGATCTAATTGAAGAAGTTTGTTGGCAGCAATTTCAGCAAGAACCACATTACCATGAAGTTTACAAGCACTAAGCAACATTCTCCACAAAATCACATCTGCAGCCATAGGCATAAGATTTATAAACTCAAATGCTCTATTTAAATTACCAGAGCGGCACAATAAATCAACAACACAACCATAATGCTTCATTTCTGGCACCAATCCATGATGTTTTTCCATACTATCGAAGTATTCCAAACCTTTATCCACCAACCCTGCATGAGCACAAGCAAGTAGTACGCCGATAAAAGTACCATGAGTTGGCTTACAACGTTCTAACATCTGGGAGAACAGCTGAAGTGCATTGTCATGAAAACCATTCACTGCAAGGCCCGAGATTATCGAAGTCCAAGAAACAGTGTCCTTTGTGTTCATGCTAAAGAATACTTCCAAGGCTGTGTTAACAGATCCACATTTGCAGTACATATCCACCAAAGCATTCCCTACGTAAATATCCATTTTAATGCCATGCTGACGAACGTAACCATGCACTGCCTTACCCACATCAAGTGTACCTAAATGTGCACAAGCAGAGAGTACGCTAGTGACTGTAATTTCATCAGGCTTAACCTTAATTGCCATCATCTCTTGGAAAAGTGCAATACCTTCTGAAAATCGATTAGCTTGACAATATCCCGTGATCATAGAAGTCCAAGAAATCACATCCCTGTTGTGCATCTTATCAAAAAGCTCCCTTGCAGCCATTGAATTCCCTGCTTTAGCATATGCCATGATCATGGCATTCCAAGAAACAACATTTCTCTCCTCCATCTTAGCAAAAACTTCTTCAGCTAAGAAAACCAATCCACGTCTACCATACATATCAATCAATGTATTCCCCAAGTAGACATCAATTCTCACATAATTATCCTCAATATACTTTGCCACAAAATCCACAGTGTCAATATCCCCTATATGGCTACAAGCTAGTACTACTTTGACCAAAGTCACCGCATCTGCCTTTACATTTTCTGCCTGCATTGAACCAAAAAGACTCAATACTTCACGAAACCAATTACATTGACTGTATCCACAAATCAATGAGTTCCATGATACTAAGTCTCTGTCAGACATTTCATCGAACAGTATTCTAGCCCCAGCTAAATCACCACAAGAACCATACAGATAAATCAGAGTATTACACACATATAAGTAAGACTGGTACCCAAGCTTCAGAACATTAACATGAACTGCCCGTCCAAGAACAATATCCGAAAGTCGCACACAAGTCTTGAAGATGAAAATAAAAGTGAGGTTATTGCCATGAAATCCTTGTTGACGCATTTTGTCAAACATGTGGAGTGCAGCAATGGGTTGATCACTCTTGCACAACCCACGTATCATGTAATTCCAAATTGGCAATGTTGGTCGTTCAATTTGATTAAAAGAGAGAAGGGCTTTGTGTACGGATGTTGCGAAGAGGGAGTAGAATCTGATAACGTCTGAAATAGCGAAAGGGTCGGTGTGTTTTCCAGTTCTGATGAGGTGACCGTGAAGTTCTTTGGTGGATGAAATGGAATTTGAACTCTTCAAGAATGAGGTAGACGAAAATAGTCTTGAGAATTTCATGAAATTTTGAGACTTTGATTATAACTTCAATTTCTCGATAATCTCTTTCTCTCTCTCTCTCACTACGGTATAGTTTGAAAAATGAAATGTTTTAGCCCATTCCAGAAATAGGTGAAAAGAAAGTACTTCATCCGTTCATTACTACTTGTCCAATATACTATACATTTTATAAAACAATAAAAGAAAAAAGAAAAACCAGAAAGTAGAGAGAGAATTCTTATTGATTTTTGGGATCAATTATAATGGAATATAACTTATCTATTTATAAAAAAAAAGTGACTTAGTCACCAAGTAATAAACTCTAAAATCTCTCTAAAATATAAACATTCACCATAAATAAAATATTATTTATAACACTCTCCCTTGAATGTCTATTCAACAGATAATGTGTCTCGTTAAAACCATAACTAAAATAAAACCCAGTAAAAAAATTTTAAGTGAAGCAAAAAGAGTACACATATCTAACAATACTCCTTTTGGTTGCCTCGTTAAAAACCTTGCAAGGAAAACTCAATGGGACAAAATCTTATAAGGAAAAAAGAGTACAACGCGTATTAACTCCTCTTGATGAGAGCATTAATTCACATCATTGAGCCTTCGCATCCCAATCTTGTGCACTAGCTTCTTGGAGGTTGACGTCGGTAGAGATTTGGTGAATAAATCACACATATTAACTCCAATGAACATGTTGCACCTTGAAAATTCTCGCTATCACATTATCATGCTTATAATTATAGCAAGATAGAAATGTGCACAAATTGTACTTAGGATGTAGTACTTTATGACCAAGAATTTTATATTCTTTAAGCAATTTAAATTCTTCATGGATTGTCATATAAGTTAAATCATATAAGCCATATGAATTGACTTTGGATGCATATCAAATTTTTATGTCATGCTAGACATATAAGATAGATAAAGCAATCGTACACACCATTGACTATATACTTTCAAGTGTTTGAACTGCAAGTCCAAAACTACATGTCTTTCATATGAAACCAATTCTATTTGAATTGTGTCTCTTGTATTTGGCCAATATTTTTGTGTCTGTATTCGACAGACTTGAGGTCCTCATCTATACTTAGCGCTATGATAATTGTCGTCGACGAACATTTTATATCGGTTCCAATATTTTTTCATAAAGACATAAAATAGAGATCTCTTCATTTATATTTTCAGGTACCCGAACCTCTCCTGATATTTTTATGAAGTGTTATGTCATGTGATCTTCTAGACCACTTGCCTCCTTATTATGATCATTTTGATCATTTTATCATCTTCTTTATCAAGAATTTTATTTGAAACCGATTTGTCTATACGCTTTAAGCGTACCATAGACTTTGTCTTTCTAGGACTTATTGTAATAGGAGTATTTGCAATGAGAATATAGTTACTTTCTTTGGGCTAGCAAATGTATCTGGCATGCTTTACATTGCGGATGAATTACCCTTTTATGAACTTCAAGTTCATATTATCTTCATGGATCTAGAGGTACAAATGATAATTCATTCCACGTAACTTTTTCTCAATCGTTTATTTTGTCTCCCACTCGTATTAGAAAAACTAACTTTCTTCCTCAATTTTGGGGACCCATCTTTGTGCATTATGGTGTTAATAAAAATATACACCGCACATCAATAATAATAAGATGGAATTATTTGGTTCCTCACTTTGAACCACTTGTGAGGGGAGAATGTAATATACTTTCGTATATAATGTATATCAAACTGATATAAATAACTTTGTTCTCATAAGTAATAGTTTAGCTATTAAGTGGAGGCACTCAATAAATCGTTTTGCTAAACTAACTGTGATGTAAACCAATTTATCAAGATGAACTATCTTGAATAGAAAATCTGAAAATTATACTCGAAATTAAATTATTGAGCAAGTTACCTCACAAACACCAGGTTTCAGGTTAATAATAATCGCACATGTAATCATCTCATATATGCATCTTATGTGGTATGCATGGCAAGTGAATGAGCCCAGATTCACCTTTGATATTTCCAGCATTCATGGGATTGAATCCCAATTTTTAGTTGGTTTATTAATTAATGAGAACAAGAAACATAAGATAATTCGTAAAGAACTTTCTAGTTCTTCAATATTTAACCATGTAAATTCTCTTTTATTTTTGCACATCATACTTAAATTGATATGGCTAAACCAATTATGCCAATTGAATAAATTATCAACATTGATAAAGTTCAGGTTTACACCATGACGTGTGCAATTATCAATAAACTCCAAGTTTATTATAGTATGGGTTTTATATCAATAAAACATCCACTTTATTGTGGTATTCTTTTATTTGTGTAGTACAAACTGGAGAATAACGTGGGTAACTTTTCACATACATATTTGATGCGAGACTAAATTGCATAGTTTAACATGTGATATACCTTACATTTTATGCGCATTAATGATAAAAATACACTTGTTATGTGCTTAATGGAGTTTATTTCATGTGTAGGTGAAGTGGAGATGGAAACGGAGCTAAA
>ML424460.1:92264-108779 GCA_005239525.1 Nicotiana knightiana | reverse complement strand
ATCATCTATTTGAACCTTGTCACCTCTAGTAAGCACTGGAAATGTATGAAATATGAAACAGTTAAAGTGTGGGGTGGTAGGTTGGTTTGTGAGGGGAAGAATTGAAATAAGGAGAAAGGTGCACGTTTAGAATAAAATAAAGCAATACTCAAGAAATACAATACTTACGGGATATGTTCCACTCTTCGGGGAACGGTAGAAACTAGGGAGGGATCAGGTCTTCAATTTTCACCTGAACGAACATCTCATGCCAGCCTCAGTCTCGGTCCTTCTTGATGCTCGAGAAAGGGGCCTTGCTTTCTCCACGAACGAGCTTGATCAGTCCCTCTCAGAAGATTCAGGGATTGTCTAGGCAGAGTAGATGGTCGAGGGTGAAGGGGGGGCTTCAGTATTGTTCACGAAATGTCATAAGAGGATCTCGATCCTCTAGAAAGACGGGTGGATTTTCCCAAAGCACACCTCGTACCCTTTGCAAAAATCAATGACTATGGGGTCCACCAGGGCGTGCATGAAAGGGTAAGTGTAAACACTCAAATACCCATTCATGTGAGTAGTAATATCGTTATTGGGCCTAGGACGATCACGTTTTTACCCTCCGCATATTGTACATTGTGATTATGGGATTTTGGTCGCGACCGTGATGAAGAAAACATTGTTGGAACTTTTGTTAACCATTATATCACATGGCTTATGACCGCGGTCGCGAAGAAGGAGGCATGGCAGGTGTATTAAACATCTAATTTCGGGATTGTAAGCTCATTTCTTCACTTTTAAGTTCTTAGAGTACATGTGGGGTGATTTGGGGTGATTCATGAAGATTAATTTCTCCATATATAATAGGGTAAGTTATTCCTACTTGTTTCGAGTTACATACATGGGTTATATATGAATTTTATATATGAATTTTAACATGGAATTTGATAAAAATTGTGGAATATTTGGAAGAAAACCTAGGAATGATATTTTTGAATTTTGATCACAAAATTAAACATGAAATTGGGAACAAATTATATAATTGAGTTCGTGGTGCTATGGATAACGTTTATCTTCAAAAAGTTTCGAAATCCGGGCACGTGAGCCCTGGGATTGACTTTGTTGACTTTTTGAGCGCAGTTGAGACTTGTTATAAATTTATTAATTAAGAGTTTTTTGGGTATATTTTGATTGGTGTGCATGTTGTTCGACTAGTTTCGGATCGATGGGCATCGTTTTGAGATTTTAGAGAGGCGTTGGAGCCGATTATCGGAATTCGAAGCGAGGTAAGTCTCATGTCTAACCTTGTGAGGGAAAAACTACCCCTAGGTGATGTAATTATTATGTGCTACTAGTTGTGGGTGCTATATACGCACAAGGTGACGAGAGTACGTACGTATCTAAAGCATGTTTATGTCCGGGTAGAATTAAGACTTTATCATGTAATATTTAAATTATTTGAACTCATTTTTGCTAGCTTAATTAAGCGAATTCATAATTGAAATTGATTTAGGAAGATATATTAGTTGTTGAAAAAATATTTGATAAATGGTAAAGGATATATCCACTTTATGCTCATGTACTTGTATTGTAAGCATGTGACTCGTAATTCGATAAGTTCCTTCCTTTCTTGTGGAACGGGCCAACGCCTCGATAGTATATTGAGATGCATCTTTGGTTCATGGCGGTCGACCCTCGGCAGTGTACATACCACTCTAGATCGGGTCGTACGATCTTGGCATAATCGTGCGTTATATCGCTAGCAGTCCGAATATTTGTGAGATATTTCTTTCTACTGATGCCTAGCATTTTATATGGTATTCCTTATTCGTTTGATACTGGCACTTGATATATCTGAGCTGTTGAGATAGAATACGATATTGAGAAATTTATACCTTTAAAAGAAATTTTGGAAGATTATATAAACTACAATCTTACCTCATTATTATTGTTGTGCTTCGTATCCGTTTATGATTTATCATACAACTTTATTGGACCTCTAGTAAGTGTCAATGTCGACCACTCGTTACTACTTCTCTGGGATTAGGCTAGATACTTATTGGGCGTTGATTTACGTACTCATGCTACACTTCTGCACTAAATGTGCAGGAACTGATAGGTTCATTTTTTGGTCATCCTGGCACGTAGGCGCAGTTGCTGAGGAGACTTTTGGTGAGCTGCATTCTAGGCTACGTATCGCAACCCTCAGAGTCTCCATCGTATTATTTACTCTATCCTGTCTTATTTATATTTTGGATAGATGTTATATTATTATTGCACTCCTTAGTAAATGCTCATGCACTTGTGACACCGACTTTTGGGATACTCTAGTGATTGTTATGGTTCAGCTTAATATTGTCATCTTTTATTTTATATCTTACTAATATTTTAAGTATTCATGATTTTTAAACGTATTGAATCCTTTACTTAATAAGGCTTATGATTTTAAAAATAATAAAATGAATAATTAGCTGATAGTTCATTGTTGGCTTGCCTAACGGCGACGTTGGGCGCCAACACGACTTATAGTGGGTTTTGGATTGTGATAGCTACCGTGCGCAGAGCATTTAACACACCTTTATGAATGTTATCCCTTCCAATGAGAAGCGGAATTGATATACTCGGTCTTTGACCATCCCCGTCTTGGGTTCTATGTGTCCTTTCTTTAGATGACCACGTGTTATATCATATTTTACCCTATGAACAAGCTTTATTTTGTTTGATTTTCCTAATTTTCTTGTTTTTTTAATTCTTATGCTTATGGATATTTTCTCGCTTGATATATAAGGTCAAAAATTTTATATTGGATTCACAGTTCTTCTTTCGTTTTCAAATTTTGATAAGTTTAGAATTCTATACATTTAACTCGTCTCTTTCCTTACTTTTTGTCGCAATCCCTCAAATAGTACATGTTCGCCACTAACATAATTTGTATGAAATTGAACTTTTGGCTCGCTATATATATCAGACATATAAAAGAATTACTTAATAATCAAAAGGGTAAAGTGACACGGCCACCTTCCTAAGATCATTGCTTAATTGGCATATTTTGAGACATGTCAGGGAAAACGTCTATATATTGTTTAAAGTTAGATAGTAAGTTGATTTTTAATATAAACTTAGATATTTCTTTTTTTATTCAGAAAGACAAATAAAAATATCATGAAAGAGAAATTTGACATAGAAGAAGACTTGACAAAGAAGAGCAAAATGACGCTTTCTGTCTAAAATCATCGCTTGTTGACAATTACATTGTCTTTCTAAAGTCGTCTTAATTAACACAATTTTGAGACATGACGTGAACAATGTATATTATTTAAAGTTAGGGCAAAAGGTTGATCTTTAATATAAATCTAGAGGAAGAAAATATTTGTTATCTTATTTTTTAATAATTAGCGAGAGATATACGTGCAACACACGTACATGAAACTAGTATTAATTTATAAATGTTAATAATTAAAAAATTATGGAGATTATGTTCAGTGCCTCAAGGCTTGCGGCTCGCCCATTAGCAGGTAGACGCTTCGCTTCACGCACACATCTTGCAAACACTATTCTGAATAAATGAAAATACACTACCAAAATTTGATTTAAAATTGAATGTCATATTTTCAATTTCTCTCTAATGGTGCTTAGCTAGTACTCTCTCCGTTTACTTTAACTTGTCTATAATAAATTTTTCACTTCTCGTAAAAAATAATAAACCAGGTATAACTTTTACCATAATATCCATAATAATAATAATAATAATAGTATTTTAAAATGTCTTGAGAAATTATTTGTAAAATGAATAATTAATGACAATGGTAAAATAAGAAAAATAAAGTTATTTTTCTCTTGGTTTTCTAAATTGGACAAGTAAATATCAAAATATATGTTTTGTTATAAATAGTATTTTATTTATGGTGAATGTCTATATTTTAGAGAGATTTTAGGGTTTGTTACTTGGTGGCTAAGTCACTTTTTTCCTATAAATAGATGAGTTCTATTCGATTGTAATTTATCTCAAAAATCAATAAGAATTCTCTCTCTACTTTCTATGCAATGCTCTTCTTCTTCTTTTATTGTTTTATAACACGTTACCGACGAGACACTCTAACCAACTGAGTAAAAGCTTTGGGATTGAGTATAATGATTGTCAATTGTTCCATGAACTTCCTTCATGATTAAATTCTGGATTTAAAGTAAGTATTTTACTTTATTTTTCTCTTTTAAATTCTTGAAATTCTATAATTTGATTTTAAAAACAAGCAAAGACAATAAACTTTGATTATAACTCTAATATAGTTTGCAAGAAATTATAACCACCCGAAGTGGTAAAATTTTTATACCTTGCCATGATCAAATTTATGTATGATTGTAAGCAAAGAAGTGGAAACTCGTCCCATTGAATTTGTTTTATTCTCATTCCCTTAAGAGAATGTGATAGCAATATGTGTTAAGTCTAAAAGAAGACAAAATTATTACCGTGAAGGTATCAATGGATGTGGACATGGTAATTGACGAAATTATAATTGGCATCATTGTGATAATGAGAATAATAAAGATTCTCAAAATAATCTTGTAACGACCCGGCCGGTAGTTCCGAGAGTAATAGCCCCATTTCTTCTTCATTATATGTGGTTCAACTTCATTGTGTTGTATTAGATTGGCTAGCTCGGGTTCAGAGCGATTTTTGGAGAGAAATGAGACACTTAGTCTCTTAACTTGGTTCAATAGTGAAAAAGTCAACCGAAAGTTGACTTATTGGTAAACGACCTCGGAATGTAGATTTTATGGTTCGGATAGTTTCTTTAGGTGATTTGGGACTTAGGAGTGTGTTCGGAATGTGGTTTTGATGTCCAGTGTAGAATTAGGCATGAATTGGCAAAATTGAGTTTTTGGTGATTTTCGGTCGGCAGTGGAAAATTATCTATCGGGATCGAAATGGAATTCTGGAAGTTGGAACAAGTTCGTAATATCATTTTGGATGTGTGTGTAAATTTTCAGGTTAATCAGATGAGTTTTGGCATCATTGGCGAAATTTAGAGGCATGAATCTGATGTGATCTTGGTGTTTTAGCATTGTTTTGGGTGTTTCGAAGGCTCGAATAAGTTTGAATAAGGTCATGGGACTTGTTTGTATTTTTGGTTGGGCTCCCGAGGGGCTCGGGATGATTTCGGATGGTCATCGAAAGGATTAAAGTTGGAAAATGCAGCTGAAGAAGCTGCTGGTACCAGGTTTCTGGTGTGGCCGCACCTGCGGAAGGGTAGCCGCAGGCGCGGGCCAGCATGCGCAGATGCAAGATTGGGGGAGCTGGGAAGGAACAGTAGAAGAGGAAGTTTGGGCTGCACCTGCATGTCCGCAGATGCGGTAAGTGGAGCGTAGGTGCGGAAGTGGTCGGTCAAGCGGGGATTCGCAGGTGCGCACTTGGGACCGCAGGTGCGGGGAAAAGGCCACAGATGCGGTTTCACTGGGCAGGAAGTATAAATAGATGCCTTTGCAAGTTTTTGGCTAATTTCATCATATTTTCATACGGGCTGAGGCTTTTGGGAGCATATTGAAGAGGGATTTTAAGGATTTCCGTGGAGGTAAGTTTCTTAGACCTAAAACTCGTTTCCATGTTGATATTTGAGAGGTCTATTGTAGTCGGATTTCGATGCATTTTATATGTATAGAGTCAGAAAAGGATGAGGATTCTTGTGATGCAATTTTTATAGAATTTCGAGACGTGGTCCCGGGGGTCGGGTTTGGCCAATTTTGGGATTTGTGCCCAATTGTGATAATTTTCGAATGGTTTTCGTCTTCCTAGAATATTTTGATGTTATTAATCTGATTTTGATAGACTCGGAGCATTTGGGAGCCGATTCCAGGGGCAAGAGCATCGCGGAGTAGTTTTCGGGCTGGTTTGAGGTAAGTTACGATTGTAAATCTAGACCTGAGGGTATGAAACTCCGGTATTTCATATTGTTTTGATAAATGAGGTGACGCATATGCTAGGTGACGAGCGTGTGGGCGTTCACCGATAGGGATTTGTGACTTGCTACGTCCCATAGCGACTTTAAGTCGTATACTTGATTTGAAATCGTATGATATCCTGTACTTTTGAAGTTTACATTATATTATGCGTTATATGCCAGGTTTGGGG
This sequence comes from Nicotiana knightiana, assembly GCA_005239525.1. NCBI lineage: Eukaryota > Viridiplantae > Streptophyta > Magnoliopsida > Solanales > Solanaceae > Nicotiana > Nicotiana knightiana. Next base: position 102,679 of record ML424460.1, on the reverse strand, counting down.
TCTTGTGCCGAATGGTTTAGACCCTCAGGGGTATTTTCCCACTATTCTCACACTATTCTTGATAGAAATTTATGAACTCAGTCATGTTTTATACATGTTGTTGTTATCACTGTGATCACACTGTTTTAGAATACTGAGAGGTACTTTGGGCTGAGTCTCGAGAGTTGAGATGAGTCGCCCGAGTGGCTTGTGAGGATGACTGAGTGAGGCCGAGAGCCGAGTGGTGAGGATATTATATGGACCGGGCTGCACGTCATAGCAATATATATTACATGGACCGGGTTGTACGCCACAACAATATGTATTATATGCATCGGGTTGCACGCCGCAACAATATATATATAGTGGACCGGGCTCCACGCCACAACAATATAGCGCTTGGGTTGTAGGAGCCCCTCCCGGAGTCTGTACAACCCCAGTGAGCACAGTCGATTATTATGGATCGGGCTGCACGCCGCCGCATATATTATAGGGATCAGGCTTCACGCCGCAGTAGATATGATATGGATCGGGCTGCATGCCGCAGCAGATATTATATGGATCGGGCTGCACGCTACAGCGGTAATATCTATATCTATATATATATATGGTACATGTTGAGTGAGAATGCTGAGTGTGAGCATTGACCTATGAGAGTAGAGTCTCGAGTGACTGAGAGGCTTGCCCGAGAGGCTTTATTGTGAATGACACCGTGCCCGAGCCACCGATATTTTTCGAAACTACTGTTTTCACTCATCTTTACACTGAGCCTCAATTGAAAAATGTTGAACAAACGTTTATATGAATTATAAAATGGAAAACTGGAGTTTTATGAAATATTAGGAATGTAGATTCCTGACTTGAGTATAATCACTTCTACTGTTGCTTATTATATGATTTTTACATGATCTTTAAAAATGCTCGTCACTGCACTCAAGTCTTTAGTTATGGTTGTTACTTACTGAGTTTGCATACTCACGTTACTCCTTGCACCTTGTGTGCAGATTCAGGTACCGGGGCAGAGCGGTAGTTGAACTACCCCATTTGGAGCATTGTTCGGAGATTGCGAGGTAGCTGCTCGGCGTTCGCAGCCTATTCTTTCTCCTTCCTACTCTGTCATTTTAATTTACTTCCCAGGCTTATTGTAGTAGAGAATTTGTAGTAGGCTATATCACTTCTTAGATGCTCATGACGGTTGACTCCAGATGTTGGGGCTGTGTTTAGACGTTCTGATCATTTTTTATTTTTGAATGTTTAAAAGTGGAAACTATTATGAAACATAGGATAATTTATTTATCAAATGGGAACCTTATGATATTTTCAGTAAATTTGGCTAGCCTAGTACCACGATAGGCGTCATCACGACCAGTTTAGATTTGGGGTCGTGACAAGTTGGTATCAGATCCTAGGCTACATAGGACTCACCGGTCAGAAGCAGGTTTAATAGAGTCTTACGGATCGGTACAGAGACGTCTGTACTTATCTTCGAGAGTCTACATAACCCTTAGGAAAATCTCACATTCTTGAATTCTTGTCGTGCGAATCCATTTTATTCAGCCAAAAGCATAACTCTTGAATTCATTCCATGTATTCGAATACGCACGTAAGCGCTTGGTATCAGCTGTACATCAACGGCTTGTGACTTCCATGGATGAGATGTGATATTAGCATGTTGATAATGGGCCAATGTGGAAGACTTGAGGCCGGATTCTGTCTGTGGCTTGAGCGCTGAGATTTCATTGTGTGAGCACATGGGTTTGGGGACTTATATGTCTGTTGGTGCCCTTATTGACGGGACTTTGTGACTAGATGACTATGTGGTGAGGGTGAGATGTGTTCATACCGCTTGGTTGTGACAAAAAGGGGTGGGTTGGATATGTAGCAAGAACTATTGAGTGTTTGACTTCTGTCCGGAGTTGGCACATGGCCTCGAGTCGTGGGTGTATGGGAAAGCCTCTTATGTTGTTCAGTTGTGGAGTGAAGCAGATCCTTCTGTTGTGTTATGAGTTCCTGGTGATGTCTTTTGGGATGATCATTGCCCTAGTAGCGTTCATGTATTTGATTAACGGTGTATTCCAGCTGTATTAGCACTCCTTTGTTATTATATTCAATAATAGCATCATGGCGTACTCACGTAGCCAGGGGGAGCATACTCAGCATTTGAGGAGGGTATTATAGAGATTGATGGAGGAAAAGCTTTATGCAAAGTTCTCCAAGTGTGAATTTTGGCTGAGTTCATTAGCATTCTTGGTGCACGTGGTGTCCCGTGAGGGTATTCAGGTGGTCAAACGAGTGGGAGAGAGCTTCCAGAAGCTCAAGATTTCTTTGACCACAACTCCAGTGTTAGTTCCGCCATCAGCTTCAGGTTCTTATACCACGTATTGTGATGCCTCGAGGTAGGCGTTGGTTGTGTTTAGTTGCAGAAGGATAAAGTGATTGCGTAATAGCTATGAGTTTTGGAAGGGTATAGAGAGAGATTAGTTTGAGGCTAAGGAGGCAAAGCTATTTCCTGCGGGGTGTCCTGAGGTTGTGTGATCCTTATGTTGTTTTGTAGCAAGTCCTCTTTTACCAGTAATTGATATACATTGCAATATGAGTGCAGATCGCATGTGGAAGTTGGCATGACCATTCAATGGTGAACACGAGATTTGCATACGATGTGGAATATTAGACGGTTTGTGCCATATGAGCTTATGAAGGATTTAGTTGAATCTCACTGCAGTATGGTGACAGTGATAACGTATGGGCATTGTGAGTTATTGTTTGTTTTGATCGTGGGCTTTGAGCCAAGTGGGGGAGGATGTTAATGATAAGTTGATCTCGCGATCATATTTTGTATTGGTTTCAGTTCGAGGTATAATTGTGGATCAGTTATGACGTGCAGAGGTGGAATCTAGGAATGACTCGAGTAATGGAAATTCTTCGATACAGGTTGTAATGTACTCTATGGGTAGATGACTTCTATTGAATGATTGAGTTGTAATTGTAAAAGGTGTAGTTGGTGCAATGTATGAATTTGCTTGTTGCTTCAAGTGTGTGGATTACTTTCCTAGTATGTTGTTGTGTAAATGGGGTCAGGTCATTCTGTTTGCTTGATTGGTGTAATCGAGATTTGTGTAGAGTGGATGACTCTCGAGAATGGATCTGACGGATTCAAGGTTAAATATAGCAATTGGGAATCTTCAAGGTGTGTTTTGGGCTAGAACTGAGATTTACATGGAGGGTGTCAAGACATGTGGAATTTCTACATTATCATGGATTCTACATATCACTATCAGGAAAGTGAAGGTAATGGCCTTAGGATTCGCAAGAAGTCTTTTCAGGGTAAGTATTTTGAATGTGGTACTTTTGGGGATATTTGAGAGAGTATTCATCGGCTTATGAGCCTCAGACGGTATGGTTTTATGCTTGGGTTGCATGTGATGAGTCTGGGTTGAGAATTGCGGTATTATGGCAAGGAGAAGCATCAATTCGAAGGTAAGTCAGAAGGAACTTGGATAAATAGGACAACTTGGTAGTAGGTCGGATCGACATGGTAAGGGATACGATTAGTTCTTTGGGTGTTCATGTGGTAATGAGTTTTTATAGGTGTTTCTTAGCAATGCTCTTGGATTTTTGGTGGCATGCATAGCTTGGTTGAGTAGAAGGATTCATCATGTCGATTCAGTGTCGTACAAATAGGATTCAAAGAGTTCTTGGTGGTTTCTACTACGGTTAGAGATGTGTATTTTCTACTGGCGTGAGGAGCATGTGATGTATAGTGATTTTTCTTCTAGATGGGATCAAATGTAAAGTTCTTGGCTAGTTGGGTACGTAGTTGCTTGTGGCTCGGAAGAGATTATGAAGTTCTCATATTTATCATAGGATGGCATGGTGTATGCGGTATGTTGTGTAGAGATTGAGATTGCATGTGTGAGGTCTCGGTTCAGTTCTGGAAGGAAGGTCATAAAATCTGAGGCAGCACTGGCAGTTTCAGATGAATAGGTAGATGATACCACTATTGGGTGGCTTGATGAGGATATACATTTCATAAATGGCAACGTATGGATTTAAGGGTGCTTCATTGGTATTGCGACGCTCTCTTGTTGGATCGACTACTGATATTCAAGGTTCCTTGGTGGCACGGAAGAATTATAGGGGTATCCCTCGTGGAATGATTGAGTATTAGGGATGTGTTATATATTCGAGCGGTGGAGTTGGGATCAGATATGGTAATTTGTGCGCTTCATGGACTTCGAGACTGAAATTTCTCATAAACAGATTATTTTGTGGTTGTGAACCGTGAGGATGCGAGGAAAGCTAGTCAAATGTTATTAAATGCCATGATTCGGTCATTGTGAACCTTCAGAGAGTTATCTATCTGTTGTGGGTGACCAGAGTTGATTTAAGGTTATTGGTAGGCCCAATATGGGTGTGTGTTCCACACTGGGTCGACATTGTTGACTCCGAGTTGCTATTATTGGGGGATGTACCATTTGACTGTCATTGAGTTTATTCGTGTTCTGGAGTGATCTATGAGTTACCCTTCAGTGTTGCGAGGAGTGGTGATTATTGGTTATATGCACATATGGTACGGATTTATTTGGGCTTTATAGCAGGATTTGAGTAAGGTAAGTAATTAGGTATTGCGAGATTGAGGTGTATTAGTTATGTTCTTTCTGATTCGTGTGGCATTGTATCGTCTGATTCCCCCGTGGTTATGGAAATGCACTTTGAGTACTTGATGTCGAATTTCGCATGGTTATAGATTTTGAGCAAGGTGGCTTGGAGTATGTCATGTCGACCAGCGTTTGGATGGGATCACGCTTTGTAGCGGTGTTAAGTAGAGGTATGATCCTTGGTGTCGGATTCGCGTGTATTGGTTTTACGATGTGTACTAGTCTCTTGGCGTGGTGTTGTGATGGTACTTGTTGAGCATGGTGGGATGGTCCTCTCGTGTGAATCTTTTATATAAGTATCGGGAGTCGGCTTAGAAATCTGCTATAATTTCTGTTTGGGAAGGGGGAGCTTCATGTCTAACTGATCGGACGAATGGTTGCTAGTTTCTACGTGTTTCTTATCGTGCCCCCTATTTTCCTCGCGGAATATCGGGTTTATGACATTGGTTGGGACAACTCCTTCCTTTTGGGAAAGGGGTTTGCATATTTTGAAGAGTCGCCACCTAACAATTTTAGCGGTGCGTTAGGCACCTAAGGGGTTCAATTATAACTACGTTGCTAACCAGAGATTTGGGTAAGGGCTTGAAATTATCCTAAGGGGAAGGTGTTAGGCACTCCTCAGGATCCACAAGTGTGGTTCCCGGCCAAATGGTTTTGTGAATTTGTACAACTAGCAAATAACAAGTAAAGGCTCAAATAAGAGGGGATTTAAGTTTTAAACATGTACATGTTTAGAAAAACAGTAAAAAAGATTAGCTTTTGAAAAGGAATTATGAGCTAGCATATAAAGGTGTCCTAGGTTAATAATACGAATCACATCAATGCAATACCCGATAATCACTACTCGAAGAGGGGCTACACGTGGTTTTAGCGCACCGCTTATCATATCCATATTCTACCCTTCCCACCCCGTAAGGTTATTAAAATGAGTGTTGGTCTCGACCTCTATTGCATGTTGTTACCTGTCCCATCCTATCAATCCCAGAGCAAATTAGGACTTCTATCCTAAAAGGAGGTACTAGGCAGACCCTCAGGTTTTAAAGGTAAAATTCTAAGGCGGCAGATAACAAAACAAGTAGGACTGCAGATAAAGGAAAGCATAGAAAACAGATAAAGGCTCAAATATTCCTCCACACATAGTACACATAAGCAGCATGTCTCCTACACAATTAAGGTCCATATTAATTCAGAATCCTAAAACATGGTATTTAGGTGATAGACAGATTATTGCATAACTCAGAGAGGAAGTCTTAATCAGGCTTGCCTACTGGTTTTAAGCATGCTGGCAGTTAAACATGATTGCAAAGACAGTTCTGATTTTATATTTTTTAAGTTAATTACCTAAGACTTGCCTAAGCTTTGGATAACATGCAGCAGTTATTCAGATTGGTTAATGACTCTAAGTTGTTTTAGCTAATAACATGCGATTCTAGGTGTGAATATGTACAAAGACTAATTACCAGTTGCTGAGAACAGGGGAATGTTCTGTGTTTTGACTAAATGCAGTTAAATAGATACGATCCTATAGCATGATATCTAATGCAGCATGATGCGTAATAACTTAAACATGATTTCTAAATGCACATAGAATCATAGGATTATGCACAATTTCAGGAATAGCATAGGTGACAGATTTTTAATGATTATTCACCTATAACATGATCTCTACATGTATAGCATGATGAGGCATGATTAAAACTTATTTATACTAAGACATTACTTCTAGTGAAATTTCAGAACATCGGCGGAATCACGTAATAGCAACTTATTTTATTGTAATTATTTATCCTACAGGCAGGATTTCTAAGCGTGGAGATGAGATGTTGAATACACATAAATCCTAAGTAGCATGATATCTAATGCATGACAAGTGTTCCTAAACATGGCTGCTATTGCGCATAGAGAGATAATAAACCTAGAAAACATGGTCTCTACCCTTAATTATACTACAAAATGCATATCACCTACCCATTTTTCACTATCCGACCCCAGAGTTGTTTACAAATAATTATTACAGGCCATTGAATACAAATTTCACAACTGAAATAGAAGGAAAATAAGAAGTTAACTATAGGGAACCTACAAAATAAGCTCAAGTCTCCAAGTCCTCAATGCTAGGTATTCTTTCACAACCTTCTCATAATCCGGGTGTGTCAGAGTTCCCTAAGGACCTCAAGGGCTCCCGGACAGTGCTCACACCCAGATTTCACAGCCAAAAGAGTAAGTGCAATGTGGAATGGCCAGCCTCTGTGTGTCAAAGTTCAGAGGGAGCTCAAGGGTCCTAAGGCAATGCTCACACAGAAGGGGGAGAACCTAGACTTCTAAGAGTATATGTGAGAGTACTTTTTATTTTTAAAAGTGTTTAAGTAAGAAAACAGTTTTGAGAAAGGGTAAGTAAGAAAACAGTTTTGAAGAGGAAACTTGATTGGAATAAAAGTTCAACATCACAAAAAAGACCAGAGATAGTCCAACAATCACAAACATGGGTAATGGGATTTGAGGGACAAATACAGAGCATGTGAGAGAAAACATGTAGCAGGCAGACACACATATAGGCATACCATCAGAAGCTCCTAACGGTCCAGAGGATTAGGGGTACAACAAAGTATTGGGTTAGATTGACACCAAAACAACTAAGACCATGATTAAACTAATGTACCAGTCATAGGCATGGAGATTCACGTAAGAAAGCAGGTGCTAAGTATACAGAAACATGCTGGTCATAAACAAGTAAGGTCTATCTTAACATGCAGAGGGGAGTTCAGGATCCTAGGTACATGTTGAATAATAAGTAAAAGCAAATTAGAAACACACTGAATTACAACAGTGATAGAAACATATTGGTTTGAGGACTGAAATCTAAATTAGAACATACCAGTGAAGTGAGGAAAGCAGTAACACAAACAGGAAGTAGGAGATGCACAATAGTTAACATTGGCTTGCAGCCGCCTAACTTAGAATAGTAGTAGCTAGCACAGAAGAGAAAGCAGAGAGTTTTTATTTGTGTGTGAGAGAGAGATTTGAACAGATAGTTCTCTCTAAAAATGAGAGAAGAGCATACCTATATATAGTTTTTGAAAGCTGGGTTAAAATAAGGTAAAAATCAGAATTAACTAATAATTATGGAACTTAGTATCAATCCTAGTGAAATCAGCCCAAGTACTCCCATAATTGAGGGAGTTATGCAAACAGTGAGTAACAAATAAGGAAAGGGACCATATATAGCTTAAGGAATATTCAAACAATGTGAAATCAGCATAAGTATCCCTTGATTGAAGGGGTTCAATTCAAACGGCTAATAGGAAAATAGCAAATAAGGAAAGTTCCCATGCATATACCATATAAGGAAACAATTCAACCCAGTGCAAGTATGCAATTGAGACTAGGTTCATCAGATTTTAATTAAGGAAACAGGGATCAATTAACAGTAAATCAACCATGCAAGGTATGAAATAAGTTAAAGGTCGGAAATCAGTAAGAATATCTCATAGGAAATTAGTAAGGTTTTTCAAATCACAAGGAATCAGGGATTCAAATAATAAATCAGGAACCCTAACAAAGTAAAATTACAGAGAATCAGGGATTTGAACAGGAATAATATCAATTAAAGGAGATTAACATGAATTGAATAAATAACAGGCAGGAAGTCAGAAACCCTAGTAGTGAAAACATATGAAATTAGGGATTCACATGAACTTATGGGGTAAACAGCAATGTAAGCAGAAAAGCAAGGAAAGAATCAAAAACATAGATAAACAACATAGGCTAAAACATTAGATAATCGTAAAGTTCATACATATGCAAATAATATCAAAGACAAAGTCGGGAACTTAGGGTTTAGGACTAGAAAATTAGGGATTTCATTACAACGGGCCAGATAAAGGAGAGAAGCTTAAATAAAACACTAAACACAGTAGAGACCATAATATAATACTGAGAAATCATAGGAAAATCATTTTAAAAGGGGGTCATAAAACCCTAGTTGAAAACGAAGAGTCATTGTTTAGAGAATATCTGAAAATCTTTGAGAAAACAACGAAATAGCTTAAAGTATACACATATCTATCATAGATCTAAAAGAATCGGGGAGTTTTAAGAGTTAGGGTTTCAAAGAGAACCCCAGAAAGATAAGAAAACCTAAAAAACATTACTGGTTTAAACCCCAAAAGTCATAGATCTTACTCGAACGGTCGGAGGTGGCCGAAAAATGGCGTGAAGGACCATGCGTGGGAGTTGAACTGCTCCAGGTTCACCTCAGGACCTCAGGGTAGTATCAGACCGGCGTGGGGTAAACAGAGGCTAGGAGAGTGTGCGAGGACATAGCTTTCGGCGAGAGAGGTGACCGGAGAAGATGGACGGAGTCCATCAGAAGGGATGGGAGATGGAAGGTTCTAGAGAGAACCTAGGGAGAACTAGATGGATTGTGAGAGAAGTGAGAGGGGGGAAATGAGGATGGGGGGGGGTAGTCTCTAGGGTTATTAATGGTAAGAGTGAATTCTGGCCATTGATCAAATTTGATCAACGGTCCAGATTACACATAGGATTGGGTCAGGTGATTTTAATGGATTGGGCCTGGGGTATTGGGTTAATTCGATTGGGTCTTGGGCTGGTTTCAATTGGGTTGGGGTCAGATTAAATTAGGCTATAACTTAAATAGAAAGGGGCTAATTGTCAAATACCTAATTAAATAGATAAATAATTAATAAAAATAGCTAACAATTACATAAAATAAAATGAAGGCTAAATAGGTGAAATTAAGGTAATTAACTAGTATTTATAATATAAAACGACTGATTATTGAATTAAAATATCATAAAATGTACAATTAGGCTATAATTGCAAAATTATTGTAATTATAGCCAAATAATGCCAAATTGGCTAATTTGTGAAATAACTAAATCCTAATAGGATTAAAAATGATATATTGAGCTAAGAAATATTTTGAAATTATTTGTAATGCAATTTATGAATAATTATTGGATGTAAAGTACTGAATAAATTAGAAAATAAATTGATAAAAATATAGAAAATTTTGGAAAAATACCAATTATTATAAAAAGTGATTTTGAAGCTATATATGCAAGTTAAAAAAATAGTTTTGAGGAAAAATTGGGTATCAACAGCTGCCCCTCTTTACCCGGGAAGGATAGAAGAGTTGTCGGGTAAAGATATGATGGCCTATTTGACCGAGTGGGAATAGCTTGAAAGGTTCAGGCCACACCCTGGTTTCTAAGCTGCCTACATATCCCTGGTTTTACAGAAATCAGGCCGTATGTAGTTCAGGAACCACCAGTGAAGTATACCGATGAAGTTTTATAAGGGTGGACGTAAAGTGCAAGGTTGGGTGAACAAGCGTCTTACGGGGTAGTTAGGAGAACTGGGACGGGATCGCACCTGCCATGATGTTGTTGCTTGTCGGGTTACCTGCAAATGAGTAATACAAACATATCATGCGTAATTTAAACATGGTGCAAGTTCCCGTAGGACTATGAAGTTGTCTTTGAACAGTTAAGGATGATGTCTTTAGACCATGATGTCCTGGGCCATGAATTTCTTGATGCAGGATTCGCAGGCCATAAAATGACGTTCTCGGGCCATGGAGATGGTGCCTCCGAACCATGACGCCTTTGAATAATGATATGCAAACTGATAAAAGAGATCCTCAGGCCATGACATGGTGTTCTCGGGCCATGAAGATGGTGCCTCCGAACGATGACGCCTTTGGATAAGTTGGTGATATTTCAGCCCATGAAGATGCAATAGTATGATGCTGACAAG
>ML424460.1:75834-86128 GCA_005239525.1 Nicotiana knightiana | reverse complement strand
CTCCACCTCCCCCTCCACCTCCCCCTCGAGAATAACACAACAATCCATATCTTCGTCCTCTAGGAACAAACTCCTCATTGCTGCAAGTGCTTCTTCCTCGTCTAAACCGTAAATAGTGTCGGCCTGCTTGAAAGTTTGCTCAAGATGAGGTATCGGCTACTCCAAAGGGTAATAGGGACCGCGCCAAGGTGGCGACTAGTCGTTGAATTCCTTCCAAGTGTAATCATACCCCAGACCGAAAGTGGTGCCATGTTCTTATGCATGACCTGAATACCTCGGCCATCAGTGGCCTCTACCCGTTCAATCATATTCTCCTTTCCGGTGCCGCTGAACTGTTCCATCTTACTTTTTCCTTTGTCTTTGCCCTTAGGAGGACTAGGACGAGGAGTAGGTGGAGGGACCTTGGATCTGGTGCGATAGGCTGAAATGCCAGAATGCACGAACTAACCTTTGGGGAGGGGAGTAAGAAAAAAATAAAAACCAAAGGTAACCAAGCAATGAGGATCATGAAAATAATATTGCGGTATTTAAACACATAATGCAGAAATGAAAGCGTGTCCTAAGTTGGGAACCTCTTTGTGCCCGAGGTAGGCCTAGCGACAAATTGATTGGAGAACTTAAAATGCTAAATGCCTCATTTTATTGATTAAGAAAAATAAACAAATCCCAAAATGATAGACAAAAAAATAAAAGTCACTAATGGCCGTTGGCCTTATTACATTGATACAAAAATAAAGACACTCCTATCTACTTGGTCCCAGAAGGACCTTCCCCAGACTCGGCATTCTTGCTTTCCTTGTACAGTTTTCCCAGCTCTCGAAGTCCCAGCAACAGGTAGGTTCTGGCTAGGTATCCTCCTGTAGATCCCTCAGCCTTTTGAAAATCTTCAACTCTTTTGATGAACTTTTCTTCCAGCTCGATTATAGCTCGTTCCAAGTACCCTAGCCTCTTGTTGGCGCTGATAGACATGTCCTTCCATTCCTCGATTCGTTTCTTGTTGGACTCATGTATCCTGTACTGGTCATCCTCACTTTCCCGGATCCTTTTGCGCAGTTGGTTGTATTTGACTTGTGCCTCGTCCCTTTCATCTATAACCCTGTGACCTCGGACGTACCCCGGCTTGCTCTGACCACCCAGATCCTCTTCTAACCAACCAAGATAGAAAGGGGTACAACCGATGTGATACTTGTCTGGCTCGATGGTGTCTTTCTCAAGTATAACCTTACAGTGCCACAGGTGCTGAGCTTGGCACTTGTGAGGACTGTCATTATTTTGAAAGTCAGCTCGAAGATGGCTCATCTTCTCGACCCTAGGGATGACTTGCTTCCTTCCTGCTTGCCTCATAACTCGAAGAGGGACGTAAGGGTATGTCCCCCTTAGACCAATCAGTATCAGAAATGATGCGTCTCGGGATCGAATGATGAACTCATCCGTTGGAAACCATTCAAACATCCATTGAACCTGTTCTTCAGTCAAGTTATCGAAAAGCTCAACCCATCCCTCAGCATTTTCAGGCTGAGCGAACATGTCAGGGATATAATTCATTCGCTTTGGGTGATAGAAAGCGATGTGGTCATTCCATATTCTGCGGTGAATATCCTGTCGATATTCGCCTTTTTCGAGATGTTCCATGAGCTAGAGTTGAAGTAATAAATTGCAACCTTCAAAATGCTTTGCTCCTTGTTGACACCTTTCTAAGGCCCGATATATGTCTGCAACGATCATGGGCACAATGCTGAAATCTTGCCCATTTATCCCTTCCATTATGGTATTAGTTACCATGGCTAGCCTGGTATGGATCCTTTCCTTCTTCATCGGGAACACGATCAAACCCAAAAATCAGACCATAAACACGAACACCCGGCGATGGACGTGTCCCAGAGAGGTGATAGAAAACTCGTCATGGTAGGTACGATATGATTTGCTAAGCCATACCTTTCATACAAGCAGTCAAAAGGAATGTACGAATCCTCCAAACATACCAATTCCGCGTCCTTTTTCAGACCCATCATTTTGAGGAAACTTTTGCCTGTGCGGTTCTCAGGCATCAACAACCCCGGAGTTTCCCATACTAGGTTAGGTAGCCCTTCTATATCTTCTATCAAAGGCGCCATTTCGATGTTCCCAAAGCGAAACACGGACCTTTCACGATCCCAGAACAGGGTAGCAGCCTCTATTATCATTTTGTAAGGCTGGATTTCCAGGAGAGACGGTAGATTACCCAAGTGTTTCCTGGCGATAGCTTTGTCACTAGAGTGCAGATCCTCCCACCAACTCAACAGTTTCGGGTGGATGTTGGAGACCATGCCGAATCTGGGGACTTCGTGCCTCATTTTTTCTGCAAAGCAAATAAAGTTAGGCCCATACCCCCACCGGACTCGACTATTTATCATCAATAATTAGCAGGAAGCATTTAGTTCTCCAAATAAATGCACAGAACGTGAGGGCGTCCGGTTGGGTTTAGGGAAACCCGATGGACTTTTGGATAAGGCTATCTTAAAAGCTATCGTGCGGATGACACTTTAGCTTGACTAGGTTTGACCATGATGCATGCAATAGTGCAACAGAGTAAGGTTTTTATGGGGTTTTAGACCGATACCCTTGAGCGGACAACTCAAGAGGGAAGGCACAGAACCGTCGATTGCACCGCTGATCGACTAGTTTTACCGCAAATAAGCCTTTCCGAATTTAGTGGGTGATAATATAGGAAAGGCGCAACCACTCATCAAGCGTTGCTATAGTATTTTGTTTCGCACGAGTGGAGTATGAATGTTGAGCATGATTTATGCAATAAGTATTAAAATAAGTTGTTACGTATTTGCACGTTAAAGAAAGCGCTAAAAACGGTAGCAATGATTAAAGCAGTTACAAAAGGAAACAAAGAGACATGTCAGTTTCGTTTTTGAAGAAAAGTAAATAACCGAAGTAAACTATTAATTGCATGTAAAGGGAATAGGAAAGGATACAAGTATTTAAAATAAAGGCACAAATTCACGAAACAATTTGAAAAGGTAAAAGCCTGGATATCCCCAGCAGAGTCGCCATGCTGTCGTGCCCCCTTTTTTTCCTCGCGGAATATCGGGTTTATGACATTGGTTGGGACAACTCCTTCATTTGGGAAAGTGGTTTGCATATTTTGAAGAGTCACCACCTAACGATTTAGCGGTGCGTTAAGGCACCTAAGGGGTTCAATTATAACTACGTTGCTGACCAGAGATTTGGGTAAGGGCTTGAAATTATCCTAAGGGGAAGGTGTTAGGCACCCCACACGATCCACAAGTGTGGTTCCCGGCCAAATGGTTTCGTGAATTTGTACAACTAGAAAATAACAAGTAAAGGCTCAAATAAGAGGGTATTTAAGTTTTAAACATGTACATGTTTAGAAAAACAATAAAGAAGATTAGCTTTTGAAAAGGAATTATGAGCTAGCATATAAAGGTGTCCTAGGTTAATAATATGGATCACATCAATGCAATACCCGGTAATCACTCCTCGAAGAGGGGCTACACGTGGTATTATCGCACCGCTCATCATATCCATATTCTACCCTTCCCACCCCGTAAGGTTATTAAAACGAGTGTTGGTCTCTACCTCTATTGCATGTTGTTACCCGTCCCATCCTATCAATCCCGGAGCAAATTAGGACTTCTATCCTAAAAGGAGGTACTAGGCAGACCCTCAGGTTTTAAAGGTAAAATTCTAAGGCGGAAGATAACAAAACAAGTAGGACTTTAGATAAAGGAAAGCATAGAAAATAGATAAAGGCTCAAATATTCCTCCACACACAGTACACATAAGCAGCATGTCTCCTACACAATTAAGGTCCATATTAATTCAGAATCCTAAAACATGGTATTCAGGTGATAGACAGATTATTGCATAACTCAGAGAGGAAGTCTTAATCAGGCTTGCCTACTGGTTTTAAGCATGCTGGCAGTTAAACATGATCGCAAAGACATTTCTGATTTTATATTTTTTAAGTTAATTACCTAAGACTTGCCTAAGCTTTGGATAACATGCAACAGTTATTCATATTGGTTAATGACGCTAAGTTGTTTTAGCTAATAACATGCGATTCTAGGTGTGAATATGTACAAAGACTAATTACCAGTTGCTGAGAACAGGGGAATGTTCTGTGTTTTGACTAAATGCAGTTAAATAGATACGATCCTATAGCATGATATCTAATGCAGCATGATGCGTAATAACTTAAACATGATTTCTAAATGCACATAGAATCATAGGATTATGCATAATTTCAGGAATAGCATAGGTGACAGATTTTTAATGGTTATTCACCTAGAACAGGATCTCTACGTGTATGGCATGATGAGGCATGATTAAAACTTATTTATACTAAGATATTACTTCTAGTGAAATTTCAGAACATAGGCAAAATCACGTAATAGCAACTTATTTTATTGTAATTATTTATCCTACAGGCAGGATTTCTAAGCGTGGAGATGAGATGTTGAATACACAAATCCTAAGTAGCATGATATCTAATGCATGACATGTGTTCCTAAACATGGCTGCTATTGCGCATAGAGAGATAATAAAACCTAGAAAACATGGTCTCTACCCTTAATTATACTACAACATGCATATCACCTACCCATTTTTCACTATCCGACCCCAGAGTTGTTTACAAATAATTATTACAGGCCATTGAATACAAATTACACAACTGAAATAGAAGGAAAATAAGAAGTTAACTATAGGGAACCTACAAAATAGGCTCAAGTCTCCAAGTCCTCAATGCCAGGTATTATTTCACAACCTTCTCATAATCCGGGTGTGTCAGAGTTCCCTAAGGACCTCAAGGGCTCCCGGACAGTGCTCACACCCAGATTTCACAGCTAGAAGAGTAAATGCAATGTGGAATGGCCAGCCTCTGTGTGTCAAAGTTCAGAGGGAGCTCAAGGGTCCTAAGGCAATGCTCACACAGAAGGGGGAGAACCTAGACTTCTAAGAGTATATGTGAGAGTACTTTTTATTTTTAAAAGTGTTTAAGTAAGAAAACAGTTTTGAGAAAGGGTAAGTAAGAAAACAGTTTTGAAGAGGGAAACTTGATTGGAATAAAAGTTCAACATCACACAAAGGACCAGAGATAGTCCAACAATCACAAACAGGGGTAATGGGATTTGGGGGACAAATACAGAGCATGTGAGAGCAAACATGTAGCAGGCAGACACACATATAGGCATACCATCAGAAGCTCCTAACGGTCCAGAGGATTAGAGGTACAGTAAAGTATTAGGTTAGATTGATACCAAAACAACTAAGACCATGATTAAACTAATGTACCAATCATAGGCATGTAGATTCACGTAAGAAAGAAGGTGCTATGTATACAGAAACATGCTAGTCATAAACAAGTAAAGCCTATCTTAACATGCAGAGGGGAGTTCAGGATCCTAGGTACATGTTGAATAATAAGTAAAAGCAAATTAAAAATACACTGAATTACAACAGTGATAGAAACATTTTGGTTTGAGGATTGAAATCTAAATTAGAACATACCAGTGAAGTGAGGAAAGCAATAACACAAACAGGAAGTAGGAGATGCACAATAGTTATCCTTGGCTTGCAGCCACCTAACTTAGAATAGTAGTAGCTAGCACAGAAGAGAAAGCAAAGAGTTTTTATTTGTGTGAGAGAGAGAGTTGAACAGATCTGTTCTCTCTCAAAATGAGAGAAGAGAATACCTATATATAGTTTTTGAAAGCTGGGTTAAAATAAGGTAAAAATCAGAATTAATTAACAATTATGGAACTTAGTATCAATCCTAGTGAAATCAGCCCAAGTACTCCCATAATTAAGGGAGTTATTCAAACGGTGAGTAACAAATAAGGAAAGGGACCATATATAGCTTAAGGAATATTCAAACAATGTGAAATCAGCATAAGTATCCCTTGATTGAAGGGGTTAAATTCAAACGGCTAATAGGCAAATAGCAAATAAGGAAAGTTCCCATGCATATACCATATAAGGAAACAATTTCAACCCAGTGCAAGTATGCAATTGAGACTAGGTTCATCAGATTTTAATTAAGGAAACAAGGATCAATTAACAGTAAATCAACCATGCAAGGTAAGAAATAATTTAAAGGTCGGAAATCAGTAAGAATATCTCATAAGAAATCAGTAAGGTTTTTCAAATCACAAGGAATCAGGGATTCAAATAATAAATCAGGAACCCTAACAAAGTAAAATTATAGAGAATCAGGGATTCGAAGAGGAATAACATCAATTAAAGGAGATTAACATGAATTGAATAAATAACAGGCAGGTAGTCAGAAACCCTAGTAGTGAAAACATATGAAATTAGAGATTCACATGAACTTATGGGGTAAAAAGCAATGTAAGCAGAAAAGAAAGGAAAGAATCAGAGACATAGATAAACAACATAGGGTAAAACAGTAGATAATCATAAAGTTCATACATATGCAAACAATATCAAAGACAAAGTCAGGAACTTAGGGTTTAGGACTAGAAAATTAGGGATTTCATCACAACAGGCTAGATAAAGGAGAGAAGCTTAAATAAAACACTAAAACACAGTAGAGACCATAATATAATACTGAGAAATCATAGGAAAATTATTTTAAAACGGGGTCATGAAACGCTAGTTGAAAACGAAGAGTCATTTTTTTAGAGAATATCTGAAAATCTTTGAAAAAATAACAAAATAGCTTAAAGTACACAGATCTATCATATCTAAAAGAATCGGGGAGTTTTAAGAGTTAGGATTTCAAAGAGAGCCCAGAAAGATAAGAAAACCTCAAAAACATTACTGGTTTAAACCCCAAAAGTCATAGATCTTACTCGAACGTCCAGAGGTGGCCGAAAACTGGCGTGAAGGACCATGCGTGGGAGTTAAACCGCTCCAGGTTCATCTGAGGACCTCAGGGTAGTATCAGACCGGCGTGGGGTGAAGCAGAGTCTAGGAGAGTGTGAGAGGACATTGCTTCCGGCGAGGGAGGTGACCGGAGAAGATGGACGGAGTCCATCCGAGGGGATGGGAGATGAAAGGTTCTAAAGAGAACCTAGAGAGAACCAGATGGATTGTGAGAGAAGTGAGACGGGGGAAAATGAGGATGGGAGGGGGTAGTCTTTAGGTTTATTAATGGTAAGAATGAATCTGGGCCGTTGATCAAATTTGATCAACGGTCCAGATTACACATAGGATTGGGTCGGGTGATTTTAATGGATTGGGCCTGGAGTCTTGGGTTAATTCGATTGGGTCTTGGGCTGATTTCAATTGAGTTGGGGTCAAATTAAATTAGGTATAACTTAAATAGAAAGGGGCTAATTGTCAAATACCCAATTAAATAGATAAATAATTAATAAAAATAGCTAACAATTACATAAAATGAAATTAAGGCTAAATAGGTGAAATTAAGGTAATTAACTAGTATTTAAAATATAAAACGACTGATTATTGAATTAAAATAGCACATAATGTACAATTAGGCTATAATTGCAAAATTGTTATAATTATAGCCAAATAATGCCAAATTGGCTAATTTATGAAATAAATAAATCCTAATAGGATTAAAAATGATATATTGAGCTAAGAAATGTTTTGAAATTATTTGTAATGCAATTTATGAATAATTATTAGATGTAAAGTATTGAATAAATTAGAAAATAAATTGATAAAAATATAGAAAATTATGGAAAAATACCAATTATTATAAAAAGTGATTTTGAAGGTATATATGCAAGTTTAAAAAATAGTTTTGAGGAAAAATTGGATATCAACATTTCTTTCATCATCGGTAGTATATGAAAGTGTTAGAGCGAGGCATTTCTTGATAAGAGGTTATGTACCGGTATTAGGTTGTTTTGAGCGGCTATTTTGATTAGGAGTTATCGCTACGAGTGTTTGAGTCATGTGATATATTGTGTGATTGCATCTTGGGTTACGGATATGGCTTGATATAGCGTGTTCAGACTTATTCAGTTTACAGTTGTGGAATTTTGATCTTGTAAATTATTTCAAAAGTGAAAATTTGGTTCTAAGGTTTATGGGTCAGGTTGGATTTCGAAATTTCAACGGTGTGGTGCTATCGGACCTTTATGGGATAGGGTGATGTGGGATCACCCCCCGGGTATGTGCATGGTGCGGCTACGCGGCAGTTTGATGGTGTTGGAGAACAACTCTTGGCACATTCGAGGACGAACGTATGTTTAAGTGGGGGAGGATGTAACGACCCGGCCGGTTGTTCCGAGAGTAATAGCCCTGTTTCCCCCGTTACTGCTTCGTTATATGCGGTTCAGCTTTATTATGTTGTGTTAGATTGGTTGGCTCGGGTTCGTAGCGATTTTTGGAGAGAAATGAGACACTTAGTCTCTTAACTTGGTTCAATAGTAGAAAAGTTAACCGGGAGTTGACTTATTGGTAAACGACTCGGAATGTAGATTTTATGGTTCAGATAGCTTCGTTAGGTGATTTGGGACTTAGGAGTGTGTTCGGAATGCTGTTTTGATGTCCGGTGTAGAATTAGGCTTGAATTGGCGAAATTGAGTTTTTGGCGATTTCTGGTCGGCAGTGGAAAATTAGCTATCGGGATCGGACTGAAATTTCAGAAGTTGAAACAGGTTCATAGTATTATTTTGGATGTGTGTGTAAATTTTCAGGTTAATCAGATGAGTTTTGGTTAGTTTCGGCATCATTGGCGAAACTTAGAAATTTCAAAGTTCATAGGCTTGAATCCAATATGATCTTGGTGTTTTAACATTGTTTTGGGTGTTTCGAAGGCTTGACTATGTTTGAATAAGGTCATGGGACTTGTTTGTGTTTTTCGTTGGAGTCCCGAGGGGCTCGAGATGATTTCGGATGGTCATCGGAAGGATTAAAGTTGGAAAATGCAGCTGAAGAAGCTGCTGGTGCCAGGTTTCTGGTGTGGCCGCACCTGCGGAAGGGTAACCGCAGGTGCGGGCCAGCTTGCGCAGGTGCGAGATTGGGGGAGCTGGGAAGGAAACGCAGAAGCGGAAGTTTGGGCCGCACCTGTGTGTCCACATATACGGTAAGTGGAGCGCAGGTGCGGAAGTGGTCGGTCAAGCGGGGATTCGCAGGTGTGCACCTGGGACCGCAGGTGCGGGGAAAAGGCCGCAGATGCGGTTTCACTGGGCAGGAAGTATAAATAGATGCCTTTGCGAGTTTTTGGCTCATTTCATCATATTTTCACACGGGCTGAGGCTTTTTGGGGCATATTGAAGAGGGATTTCAAAGGATTTCCATGGAGGTAAGTTTCTTAGACCTAAAACTCGTTTCTATGTTGATATTTGACGGGTTAATCTTGGAATTTGTGGAGTTTAATGGCATAAATTGGGGGTTTAGGGCTTGGAAAATTTAGGCTTAAAATTGAGGAAATTGAGGGGTCTATTATAGTCGGATTTCGATGCATTTTATATGTATAGACTCGGGAAAGGATGAGGATTCTTATGATGTGATTTTTATAGAATTCCAAGACGTGGGCCCAGGCGTCGGGTTTGGCCAATTTCGGGATTTGTGCGCAATTGTGAGAATTTTCGAATGGGTTTCGTCTTTCTAGCATATTTTGATGTTATTAATCTGATTTTGATAGACTCGGAGCATTTGGGAGCCAATTCGAGGGGCAAGAGCATCTCGTAGTTTTTTCGTGCCGGTTTGAGGTACGTAACGATTGTAAATCTAGACCTGAGGGTATGAAACCCCGGTATTTCATATTGTTTTGATAAATGAGTGATGCACATGCTAGGTGAAGAGTGTGTGGGTGTGCACCGATAGGGATTTGTGACTTGGTCCGTCCCGTAGCGACTTTAAGTCGCATACTTGATTTGAAATCGTATGATATCATGTACTTTTGAAGTTTACATTATATTATTGGGTTATATGCCATGTTTGGGGCCTTGTGCCGAACGGTTTAGACCCTCAGGGGTATTTTTCCATTATTCTCACACTATTCTTGATAGAAATTTATGAACTCAGTCAAGTTTTATACATGTTGTTGTTATCACTGTGATCACACTGTTTTAGAATACTGAGAGGTACTTTGGGCTGAGTCGCGTGAGGTGAGATGAGTCGCTCGAGTGGCTTGTGAGAATGACTGAGTGAGGCCGAGAGCCGAGTGGTGAGGATATTATATGGACCGGGCTGCACGCCGCAGCAATATATATTATATGGACCGGGCTGCACACCGCAGCAATATGTATTATATGGATCGGGTTGCGCGCTGCAGCAATATATTATATGGATCGAGCTGCACGCCGCAATAATATATATATATATATATATATATATATAT